>JAMJFZ010003232.1:3700000-3855000 GCA_026225945.1 Cricetomys ansorgei | reverse complement strand
ATGTACTGAAGCAAGGCTTGTCCTCGGGAGGAAGCCCGGGTCTGTCTTTCTCTCTCCACTTTAAATGGAGAGGAAAAGGGCATTTATGTAAATTTGTCACAAAAGTTTGAAAAGTCTCGACTTTCCCTGGAGCCAAGCTCTTCTTCCTTGATTGGACAGGGCTAACCCTCCATACTCCCTACCAATGTTCCTCTCCAAATTGCAAGTTGCACAGAGCAGATCTCAAAAACATATAATTCTGCTGTTGTGAAATCATTGCATCAATGCCTTGTTTTTGAAAACATGGACAAGTTCACTGGGGAAGCGAGGGGGCCGTTATTCCCGGTTGTGACCATCTGGGATGTCACTGGCCCAAATGTTATCTGCAATATTATAGAGGACCTGGCCTTTTGTGGGTTGGTTTCTCAACAATACAGGAAGACCCTGTGATTCCAGACATGATAAAAAGAAACTTGGTAATCAGATTAGGAGACCCGGGTCACATTCTGCCCCAGGCTGCTGAGCTGCTTATAGCAAATCTTTGACACTGTAGTCTCCTCTTAGGTAAGATATGAGGGATGTTCCGGATGTCCCCAAATGCCACTGGGTTCCTGAGAAAACTTACATCCCCATGCTTCCCTTTTCCTAAGTGGCAGGTGAAGGTACTGAACTAGATGGCTTCAGGATTCCACCATTTGAAGCATTGTGGTTGAATGGTCCCAGGTCTGAGAGAGGCATCGCTGTGCACCCAACTTTATTGTGTTGTTCCTCCTCCACGGAAGCAAATGGGGCAAGTCTCCAACTCAAAGAGCTAGGTTGGCCCTTCCCAGCAGGGCCAGACAGATCAGGGAGCTTGAATTTATTCCTCTTAGACCAAGTTGCTGTTTTTCCTTTCATGAACTGGTCCTGGGGAAAGAATGCAGGGCATCCAGCGGGAAGGGGTCACATTTCTGAGCAATGGGGGAGCCTTTCGGCTTCCCTGGACAGAAGAGCCTGCAGAAGCCTTTCTCTGCCTTCCTGGACGAGAATGGGTCTCAGGACAGGACTAGCCCGACGCTCAGTGATTGAGGCCAGAGCTCTGGGTGCTGCAGCATGCTACTGTCTTATCCTGTGGTCCAAGGAAGACCCAGGGATTTGTCAAATATGACAGGCTCCCCAAGAAAAGCTTTGTGGCTGCCAGGGACCCCACACAGTGGCCTGTCACCAGGAGTTTTGAGTGGCTCAGTGCCTCTGCTGTGGTTTCCTATTTGCTCAGCTCTCCCACCAGCTCCCACCAGCTCCCTGCAGCTCCATGAGCACCCATCAGCTCCCATCCAGCTCCAATCTTGCTGAGGCTCCTGCCTCCGTCTCCTAAGTGCTGGAGCTTCTAGTGTGAGCCACCGAACCTGACTTTGCCAGTTAAGAGCCTTAGGTCTTGCTGGGCATGGTGGTACACCCCTGTAGTCCTAACACTTAGAAGGCAGAAGCAGGAGGATCTCTGTGAGTTTGAGGCCAGCCTGGTCTAACATAGCAAGTTCCAGGACAGTCAGAGTTACGTAGATAGACCTTGTCTCGAAAAATTAAGTAAAATAATTTATAAAAGAGCTTTAGATCCTAACTTTAAGATCATTGCCCGACCATATCACTCATGCTAATCCCACCTCCTGCTTTCCTGTCTCCATTGCTTCTGTAACCCACAGAGTGAGCCTGTCCTGGCATCAGAACTTCATAATCTGAAGGTCTAGCACAAAATGGAATATATGATCCTCTAGTCAAACATTTATAAGAACAGCATTAGATCTTGGAGAGTGGGGTATGGAGCAGCTGGGAGGAGCGGAGGGACAGGAGGAGGGGTTCAGGTGTGCTATACGAGAGAAAAAATGGAAAAAGAATAGCATTAAACCAAGCGTGGGTCCCCTAAAAGTCTGGGACTGTGTGACTATGAGGGCACATACCTTTGAAGCTGGCCTTGAATGGTGTGACACGAGGGCAGATCATCTGCCAAGAGCGTGTTAAGTAGTTTTGTGGCTGTCCTAGAGTCTTGGCACTGGGGCACGCACACACACACACACACACACACACACACCCCAGTGGGGGCTGCTGACATGCCGGCCTTTGAGAGAGGCTGCCTCATTCCCACAGGCTCACTCTGCTACAGGCCACGGGGGACAGCTGTCTTCTGCCTGGGGCCTCAGGTGTCTGTGAAGTGATAATAAAAACTAACCCACACACCCCAGCTTTAGTCAACCCGGGTTTCTAGGTTTTGAGATGGTACTTTCCACATTCAGGCCATGTTAATCCTTTCTAGAAACACACAGAGGTTCTCTCAGGTGCTTCTCATTTGAGTTAAGTTGATAATGAGTTAACCATTTGTTGCAGCTTGAATATGAAATGTCCCCAAAGGCAGAAGTATTTGAACACTTGGTCCCCAGTGGGTGATACTGTTTGGGAGGGCTATGGAACCTTTAGGAGTTGAAGGCTTGCTAGAGGTCACTGGTGTGTGGTGTATGTGTGTGTGTAGGGGGAGGGGTGATACTTACACCTGCATGCACAGGTAGAGGCCAGAGGTCGTCAACTTGGGTCTCCTCTATTGCTCTGCACTTTTTTTTTATTTATTTATATTATACACTGAACCTGGAGCTCTCTCATTTTGCCAGACTGAGGTTTTTTTTTTTTTGACCAGCCCCACATATTGTTCCCTCTCTACTTCCCGACTAGATGCAATTTGACCTGCTGGCCTCCCCTCCTTCCCTACCACAGTGGAGTATATCCCTTTAAACGGTGATCCAGAATAAACCCTTTCTTCCTTAAACTGCCTCTGGTTCAGGTGTCTTGTCTCATCAATGAGAAAAGCTAAGTAACATGGGAGCCATCATGACAGAACCGCACGGGGGAAATGCCAGTGAGGATTGCCGAGGACCGGAAGTACGACGGAGTGGGGACAGGAAGATTAACAAAAACTGAATGTCTGTTTGCATAGGTTGGGGCTGAGGGTACCCAGTGGGGCATGTGGATAAGGGAGCAATCACAGAGGACAGGAGGACCAGCCGTGTGACTGCTGGGAGGAGGGTGGTCCTGGGAAGTGCAATGTTTTGGATGTGAAATGTCCCCCATAGGCTCATGCATCTGAACTCTTGGCCCCCAGCCGGCCATGCTGTTTCTGGAGGTGGTAGAATCTTTAGGAGGTAGGATCTGCTAGTGGAGGTGGGTCACTGGAGGAGGGCCATGAGGATTATAGCCCAGGCCTAGTGCACCTGTTTCCTAGTCTGTTGAGGTATAATATAAGCAAACTACCTCATGCTCCTGCTGTCACAGCCAGGAGCCATTCCATCGTAAAAGACTATACTCTCTCAAACCATCAACCAAAGGAAGCCCCCCTCCCCCAGTATGTGGCTGGCTGTGAGTTCATGTACCCATGTGTCCATATGCAAAGGCCAGAGGTCTACAATGGTGTCCTCTATTGCTCTGCACCTTAGATTTTGAGACAGGGCTCACTGTCTCAAAACCCAACCTGGAGCTCACTAATGTGGCTAGATTGGCCAGGCAAGCTGCTGGGATCCCCCTGATTCTGCCTCCTCCCAGAACTGGAATTACAGGTGCACTCAGCCATATCTGGCTTATTACCTGAGTGTTAGGGAATCCTAACTCAGGCCCTCATGGCTGTGTGGTACTTCACCCCCTGAGCCATGTCCCCAGACCCCTTCCTCTCATAAGCTGCTTGTCAAATATTTGGTTCCAGCAATAAGACATACAGTTAAATTGAACT
This sequence comes from Cricetomys ansorgei, assembly GCA_026225945.1. Taxonomy (NCBI): domain Eukaryota; kingdom Metazoa; phylum Chordata; class Mammalia; order Rodentia; family Nesomyidae; genus Cricetomys; species Cricetomys ansorgei. Next base: position 3,851,276 of record JAMJFZ010003232.1, on the reverse strand, counting down.
CCCTCATTCTGAAGTTTCTATAGGTCCCACAGGGGAAGCTAAGTAGTTTGCAGTAGAGGTCTGCTGTTCCCTAGCCACTTCTGAGAAGGACCAGCCCTGCCCTAGACTTGCTGCTTTTTCTCTGATAACACGCACACACACACACACACACACACACACACACACACACACACACACACATTGTGGGAACAGATCTTCCCACCACAGGTTGGAGCCACGGAGCCAGTTGTGGTCACACAAAGTCCCTCAGACAGGGAAGTGTTGCGTCAGCTCACAGATGACAAAAGAGAGGCCGGCGCGCTGTCTTCAGTGAGTGCTCCATCTAAAAGGGAGCTGCAGAAGTGGCAGAGTGGCTCTCTGACTCTAGAGTATATTGCCTGGGCTCAGTTCCCCCAGCCTCCCCGAGTCCTCAGTTTCCCCATCTGTAGAAACTGCAGTAATCCTGGTCCTTACTTGAAAGGATTGTGGGGTGAGTCACAACAGGAAATGTTAATGGTGACTCCTGTACAGTCGGCACTCCATAAATAGTTATCAAATGGATGAAGGCGTTGGAAGATTTCCAAGGAAGAAACTCAGAGATTTTTTTTTTTTTTCCAAATAAATGACTTAGTCTAGACAGGGAAAAGCCTGGCTCTGCTCAGAATACTTCTCAGTACAGTACATTCAAGTTGGGGTGCATGGCAGTTACTGGAAGGAGGGCATTAAGAACTCATGAGAAAATGGTTTCCTTTCACTGTGTGTTGAGATTCTCCCCCCAGACCTAGTTTAGGTACCACCTCCTCTGGGGAGCCTTCCCTGGTTCCCACCCTGACTCATTCCAGCATACTCTGACTTCTCCTCTTCCCCTCAGCATGCAGCTGTGGGCCGGCAGCAGCCCTCACCTGTCTGAACTCATGGCTTTTCCCTCCTGTCAAACAGGAAGCTTCCTCTGAAGCAGACCCTGGACTGTGGCAGGACTGGGTCAGGCCCTGCTTACTGCACCCCGCTGGAGCATCATGGGTGTAAGACCCTAACCCGGTCACAGGCTGTTCTATTAGCGGGAGTCTTGTGTCTTCAGACCAGCTATGACCAGCATGTTTGTTACATGGCTCTTTCCTCTAAATTGACACGTCTGTTCTCCCCTCCAGGACAGGTTCCTCTCCAAGGTTTTACAAGCAGTAGACAGCTGCTGGGAGGGAGAACATTCTTCAGTGGAGTTGCCTTCGAGTTGTGGAGGGAAGTCCGGTGATCCAGCTTTTGTGAGCCCAATAGGCACGCTGGCTCGTCAAGCTAGACTTTTGGTATAATCATTTCTTTCTTCTGTCATGAGCACCCTCTCTGAGGTGAAGAGGTATCTTCTCACGTCTTCCCCAGGAAAGGTCACACAACATAATTTTCTCCCAACAGGGACCAACAGAACCACAGGTGGGTTTGGGAGGAATGGTGCCTGGCCTCTGCTGTGGGTGCTACAACAAGTAACTCAGGTAGATGGATCTGAGAATGGAGGTCTGCAGGGGCAATCCCGAACGGCTCTCTTTTCCACATGGGTTGGGATGGTGTGGCTCCTTGACGATTCATTGCCCAAGCTAGTGTAGGTAATCCTATTTTGGTGATGTAGCTGCCTGAGTCACCTGTGCTCCTGTAAGTAGCCTCTCACCCATCTTCCTGTTGGTGATTCTAACAAACTCGTCCGTTCACCACACTAGACACCGTTTGGAATTGTTTCTCTGGTCCATGATGCCTAATCTGGTGTGTATAGGTGTTCAAGTGGCCCCAGCAAAGCCGTGCAAGCACATGGCACGAACCGCTTATGCCAGGGACTCACACAGACATCGTGTCTTGACCTCTGTCGGTTCTTCTGGTTTGTGCTGCAGACTCAGACGTGTTTCTAGCTCTTTGACTGTTCCTAAGACACTCTTGTGTGGGAACTACCAATGTTCAGTCCTGAACTGAATCCCAGTGGGGCCTGCTGTCCACACTGTGTGTCCAGACTTGCCTCTGAGTGGTGGGCTACAGGGAGACAGCAAGGCACCGGAAACGGGCGCGATTACCCGCTGGTCTACATCGAGCATTCCACAACCTAGTTGCTGAAAACAACAGCAATGCTTTACCCCACGCAGTTCCTGAAGGTCACGTGGCTGGGCTTCCCGGGTACTGCGGCCATACCTGCGTCGTGGAAATCCCGGAGTGACTGGAGACTCTGCTTCTAAGATGACCCATGGCGTGGCTGGCAGCTAGAGTCCTGGGTTCCTTGGCGCTAGGACTGTCACTATTACGTCTGTAATTGTCACCGTTGGGTTTGGCTGTTGGCACCTACGGGTTTGAAAATGGTTTCTTTGCCTCACCTGTCCTTACAGAGCTCTGAGGCCCTGGCTCTAAACCACCTTGTTTGTGTGACACTTCAGCCATCCAAGTACAGTAATGCACCGTGGGAGAAAGCTGTCACACTTCTACGTCTTCTTCCATGGCGGCTCAAGGCTCTTGCCTTGTGTGGGGACTCAGTCATTGGACATGAAGCCTGCATGTCTTCTCCCTGCCCTCTTGACCCTCTATCCCTCCATTTCTGAAGGCAATTAAAGTTTCCGTGTACCGGCCTTGTCCTTGAGTCAGCCCACACCCACTCTCTGTCCACACTATCACCTGTGACCAAGTGAGCTACGCAGACTTTGAATTGGTTTGGTATTCCCACTAGGCTTACCCTTGGCTACCTTTCATTCTTTGCCTTTCCTGGTACCTATTCAGCTTCAACCTGTCTAATACCCCAACTACCCAGACGTCAAGAGCAAGGGGAATTTAGGGCTGGAGAGACAGCACAGTGCTTAGAAACACCTGCTGCTTGTCCTAGCCTGCTTTCTATTGCTGTGATAAAACACCAGGAACAAAAGCAACACGGGGAGGAGCGGGTTGGTGTACCTGTCACAATCATGGTCCATCACAAAAGGAAGTCAGGGCAGGAACTTGAGGAAGCAGAGACCAACGCTGTTTAGTGGTTTCTTCTCCATGGCTTGCTTCACTTGCTTTCTTATAAAACCCAGGATGCCTCCCCCGGGCGCACTGCTTACAATGGGCTGGGCTCCTGTATGTCAATCATTAACCAAGAAAATGCCCCAAAGGCTGGTTGGATGGAGGCATTCCTCAGTTGAGATTCCTTCTTCCCAGATAGGTTTGTGCCAAGTTGACAGAAACTGGCAGCACACCAGTCTTACAAAGGACCCGACCTGTGCCTTCTGCTGGGCACTTCGCCCTCTGCTCCTGGCAGGACACACCAGGATGAGGACAGAAAGCAGGCTCTTGGCTACAGGCTGCGAAAATGCAGTCCAGGTTTAGACTATGAAGCTTTATGTATCGTTTTATTAACATAAGCAGTTATGAAACGTTGTCAAGTCCAAGGTCATCCAGGTCGGGAGTGGAGGAGTGAGACAATGACTAATCTGTAGACATTATGGAATAGTGGGGCGTGCCCCTCTCTGAGGCCCCATTGATCCTAGCTCACAACAGGAGAACCCCTTCACGTCCTTAACAAAAGACCCATTTCCTTCCCTGAGTCTCAGGGTTGCTGCAAAGGGAAAATCCCAGGGGCTGCTTGGTTCACCCAGCAGCAGCTTTGCCAGGCGTCCCTGACTGTCAGCAACTCCACCAGGTGTATTTCCATAGGATGAGTGCATTCTTTGTTTGCTTTGTGACTTTGGCATTTGTTTAGCACCTCTGGTTTACAAAGTGCTTCCACACTTAGCTCACTTGATCTGTGAGGAGAAGGTAGACGGCTGCATACACTTTGAGGGCTGAGCCTATGAAGGCCAGTCCTGTTCTAGCCGGTTCTTCCATCGTGGAGGCTCTGAGCCTGGGGAGTGTGCCTTCCAGGGCACTTCATGTGTTTTGATATGTAATAGTTTGCTTATTGTGCCAAGCATGGACGATGGTATTCACCTATAATTCCAGCACTTGAGAGGCCGAGGTAGACGGAGCCCAAGTTCTAGGCCAGCCTGGGACACATAGCAAGATCTTGTCTCAGAACATCAAAATAAAACAAAAGAGGACAAAAAATTTACTCAAATACAATGTCTACTAATTAATTTATTCTTTTGAGTCAAGGTCTCAGCTAGCCCAAGTTAGACTTTAATCTGCTGTGCAGCTATAACCAGCCTCTAATTCAGGATCCTTCCACCTCCACCCACCCACCGAGTCCTGGGAGTACAAGTGTGTACTGCCACAGTTGCCTTCAAATAAAAGCTGCGATAATTCTTTATACACGCAGAAGGTGGTGGACAGAGCTTAGACACATGCACGCTGGTGAGTTTTAGTAAAGGTTCATTAGTTATGGGGGAGGGAGAGGGAAGCTGAGTCTGGTAGAACAGGACCCTGTAAGCAGAGAGAAAGGAGAGAGAGAGAGGTGCAGGGGACAGGGGGTGAGAGACCAAGAAGAGAAGCGGAAAAGAGGAGGGAAGGAGGCAGAGAAAGGGGGAGACAGCATAGTGAGAGCCAAAGAGAGAGCCCGAAGCCCACTGGGATTATATGGGATTGATGATGCAGCCCTGCTAATGACACAGGTCAGGTATAGTGCTCAGGAGACCCTGTGTCTGGCTACAGAGAGTTGGAGTGTCAGGAGCATAGGGGCTGGGTGAGCTCCTAGGCACCTAGGTAACTCTGGGTAATTCACAACAATAGCTATTAGCAAAATATGATCCAAGTCACAGTTGGATTATAATATTGTCTCTTCTGTTGTGTTAACATTTCCAGGTTCAGAGACTGAAGGGTTTAATGTCAGTGTCTCTGCAGAGACCAGGGCAGATGGGAGACTCGTTTGCTCAGTTGCTAGAACTTCAGAGTCATAGTCTATTTTCTGTTACTATAGCAGACTGCTGTAGATAGGGTAATTTGTGAAGAAGCTTATTTCTCACTGTTCTGCAGGCTGGGAAATACAGGAGAAGATGCCGGTGTCTACTGAGGGTCTGTGCTCTAGGGGAATGCCACAGAAGGGCAAGCAAGCATGAGTGCTAGAGAGAAAGTGGAATCAAACAAACTTAATCATCAGGAGCCTGCACCCCATGACAACTAACCCAGCGCCACAAGAACATTAACACATTCGTGTCATGCCTTAAAGGGCCACCCTGTAACACTACATTTAGTAAAAATTCAAGTATGTATATGTGTGTGCGTGCATGCGTGTATATGTGTATATGCTTGTTTCTCTCTCTGTGTATATATTTTTCTGTATGGGTGCATGTCTGTATGTGTGTGTATGCATGTGTGTATGGGTGTGCGTGCAGGCATGTGTATGTGTATATGCTTGTCTCTCTCTCTGTGTATATTCTTGTCTGTATGTGCACATGTCTGCATGTGTGTGTATGAGTGTGTGTATGTGTGTGTGCATGCTTCTCTGTATTTGTGCATGTATTTGTGTGTGTATGTGTGTGTACATGCATGCCTCTGTGTGTGTATGTGTGTGTGTGTGCATGTCTCTGTGTATGTGTGTGTGCATGCCTCTGTGTGTGTATGTATATGTACGTGCATGCCTCTGTGTGTGTGTGTATATGTATGTGCATGCTTCTGTGTGTGTATGTGTGTGTACATGCATGCCTCTGTGTGTGTGTGTGTGTGTGTGTGTGTGCATGCCTCTGTGTGTGTATGTATATGTACGTGCATGCCTCTGTGTGTGTGTGTATATGTATGTGCATGCCTCTGTGTGTGTATGTGTGTGTACATGCATGCCTCTGTGTGTGTGTGTGTGTGTGTGCATGCCTCTGTGTGTGTATGTGCATGCCTCTGTGTGTGTATGTATATGTACGTGCATGCCTCTGTGTGTGTATGTGTGTATATGTATGTGCATGCCTCTGTGTGTGTATGTGTGTGTATGTGCATGCCTCTGTGTGTGTATGTATATGTATGTGTAAGGTAGTGTATCTGGCTTCTGAATAAGGATACTATACAATGACATCATGGAGCCCATGGGCTTGTGTCTGCAAGTCCTTTTCAGTCTGAGAACCTAGAGATGGGGAAGGCCAGTGGGGCGAATGTGGCAGCTGCTGAAAATGATGAAGCACACCATTGAATTAGTGCTAGAGAGGAAGCCAGCAAGCCTATCCTGTCTAGCCTGCCTGGCCTGTCTGCCCGTCTCCCCTGTACCCTGCCTGCCCCATCTGCCTGTTCACTCTGCCCTCCTTCCTATTCTTCCTGCACCAAGTGCCCCACCTGCCCCACCTGTCCTGCCTACCTTGCCTGTCCTTCCTGACTTTCTGTCTCTGTAAGTCTCTCCCCTGCACTCCATAACAATGTGGATGTGGTTTTCTAGGCCCCTCTTCAGGGCTCTGGTAGCATGGCTGCAACCTCATGTTCCACTTGTGCGCAAGATAATGAGCAGCCTGGGAACGGAGAGCCCTGATGCTTTTTAAATATGTGGGTGTGGGCTGTCTGCCTCCCTGAGCCTCGGTTAGGTCTTGCTTCAGCTCAGCAAAGTCTCATCTAGGCAGCAGCCCGTAGCGCTTAACAGAGATCCAGTTGATTATCCGCAAAGGAAACCTTATGTGAGCAGCATTTCTCATTTGTTTTCATGGTCAAATGGAGCTCATAGTCGGTTCCTTTTGGGGAGTCAGGCTCCTGAAGTCCCCAGAGAGTATTTCCTGGGGGCCCCCATCCATGGAGATGACAGCCGTAGCTCACCTCCCTGGCTCAGCTTTTGCAGGCAGAATGCAATGCCATCTGCCTTATTTACTTATTTATTCCCAGCTCACAGGAAAGCGAGCCTCCTGAATCCTAATGATGCGCCAAGCAGCCATGCGGCCTGGTACGGAAGAACCGCCTCTCCCACAGCTGGGATGACCCTGTTTGGCTCCCCACACCCTCAAATCTGGAATTAAGGCTGCACTTTTCTGTTTGATGCCATGATAGTTGGATTATTACTTCTAAAGACAAGGGTATGCGTTTCTAGAATTAACCACTTGGAGGAACAACACATTGGAGACTGAACCTTGGGTGTTTCCAGAAAGCTACATGTCCTAACACCGTACAAAATGTGAAAACTCAACTAACAGAACATTCAGGGTGGGCAGAAGACTTGGCCCTTCTCTGAGACCAGGTGTTTTAGTGGACCTTGAAGGGTGAGAAGGACATTTACATTTCAGGAGTTTATTGCACTCGTCGGGGGCAAGTGTGTGCCCTCTGGTGGCCTCTAAGGTGTGGGAGACCAGCTAGAGCCAGGTGGGAGATGAGGAGGGCCGAGTAGGGAAAGGATACACTGGGACATATGGTTTTGGACTTGCCAGCTGAGCTGTGACCCCTGGAGCAGCAGCCCGAGGCCTTAGGAGGATCAAGGCTTGGGGGAAATCACTGGGTGAGAACCTGATAGGGCTTTGTGTTAGACAAGCACCAGGCTTTTTGCTTTGTTTTGTTTTGCTTTTTGTGTTTTTTGAGACAGGGTTTCTCTGTAGCCCTGGCTGTTCTGGAACTCACTCTGTAGACCAGGCTGGCCTCGAACCCCCAGAGATCTGCCTGCCTCAGCCTTCCTGAGGAGACCAGCATTTTTCACATTTTTTTTTCTGGACAGATGGTGGGACACACAGGTAGGGAGAGCATGTACAGCTATATATGTGACCCACTGTCCAAAGGTCTCCAGTTCGTGGGATATAGTGAGTAGGGGCCAGGATACAGTATGTAGCTTGCCTTCCGCTTACCATAGTACCCAGGGCGGTTTGTCTGTCCATACAAAGCGCCCTTCTCTAGGTCACATCAAGAAACTCCATAGCCTAGCTGGGCACTTGAATTAAGGAACGCAAAACGCACCCCAAGAAAGGGCCAGCCAGAGCTGAGAGACAGAACAAAGCTTCTCAAGACCAGCTTCACCATGCTGTTCACGGCTGACTTCAAAACAGACAAAAAAGCAGGACTGGATACCAATGATCATGTCCTTGCATTCCTGGTATGCTGAGTGTCTCTGTGTCTGTGTTCACCGGTGCGTAAACCCTCCCCAGCCTCCTTCTGGAGTATGCGCAGTCATTCCTACTAACACTTACAGGTGCTGTTACAGGCAGATCTTTCCTGCTAGCTGGAGTACAGTCAAGATTATGCTGGCCAGCAGCCTCAGGCTCTACCTAGAAGAGACAAGAGGAGTGGGAGTCCTCGCCTCTGCTCTCAACAGCTATGCTGACAATACAACGTGCAGATTTACTCAGACTTGCTGAGCAGGTCTCATCTTAACAGAGCCCCCATGTGATTGGCTGTTAACAGCAGGGCTACTTCCCTTCCCCACCACCATCATGAAGCAGTTGCCATGGTGACTAACTTACAGACTATCTTGGCCCACAGTCATGGCAATGAGAGAAGAACAGGTCTATGGTAATGATACTGAGGCTGCTACATTTCTGGGCTAGGGTGGATTGTCCCCACTCCCTCCATTCACCCATCTGTGCATGTTATTGGTGGAAGGTCAGTTGGGAGCAGTGACTCTTCGGTGGTGTGGCTTTCTGTGAGTTGTCACCCTACCTTTTTGATGCTGCAAGCTGCCCTCCTGCAAGTAATCCTTTACCCGTGCTCCTGGGAATAACCCGGTGTTCTAGTTTGCTTCTCTGTCGCTGTGATAAAACACCGACCAAAGCAACCTGGGGGAAGAAAGGGCTTATTTGGCTTACAGGTCACGGTTCATCATCAACAGAAGCCAAGGCAAAAGGCCAAGGCAGGAGCTGATGCAGAGGCCATGGAGGAATGCTGCTTACTGGCTTGCTCCCCATGGCTTGCTCAGTTTGCATTCTTTGACAGCATCAGGACCACCTCCCCAGTGGTGGCACCACCCACAGTGGGCTGGGCCCTCCCACATCAGTCAGGTATTTCGAAAATGTCCCACAGACCAATCTGATGGAGACAGTTCCTCAGTAGAGTTTCCCTTGTCCCAGGTTTGTGCCAAGTTGACAAAAACTATGACACCCAAATAAATTCATTGTTTCACCAAGCTGAACTTGGATGCTGTCGTCCTTCCTGGATTTTCAGTCTCCATCTGGGATGTTTCTCTGCATCTCTCCAGGAAAGCTCATGCGACACTGGCAGAAGCAGAGGAATCTGAGGAGCCACATTGGCAAGTGTGGCTCTTTCTGACCTACTGGGCTTTCTGCAAGGACTGGTTCAGCACCCTGCTCACTTGGAATGACGCACACAGTAGGTGCTTGAGCAATCAGTGCAGAGTGAACATAGTAATCAAATACCCTCACACAGCGCTGCCTTGCTAGCTCCTCTCTTCCAGTCTCCACCTAAATAACTCAGTAGTTTTTTCCTCTCTCAAACCATGGCCTATAGGTTCATACTTATACACACCCATGTGTGTGTGTGTGTGTGTGTGTGTGTACACATATACTCCATGTGTACACATGCACACACGGAGAAGTCAGAGGACAACTTGCAGGAGTTGGTTCTCTCCTTCCATCATGTGGGTTCTTGGTGATCAAACTCAGGTTGTCAGTCTTGGCAGCAAACCTGCCTGATGACCCACACACGCCAGCTCACGCCTGTGAGCACACATGCTCGGCTTCCTTGTGCCGTGGGACAGTGGTTTCTGGGCTCTGGTCCCTGAATCTCTGTACCTTCTCCTATCTGATCCCACCTCTCTGAATCCTGCTCTGGGACACTCAGTTCACCATTGCTCTCTGAGTCCAGGCTTTGTCTGCTCCCTCATGCAGCCCTTGATCTAGAACTCCTAGCACTGTTGCTCACTAGTCTGGCAGCCTCACAGCTTTGCAGATTCCCTTTCTGACATTTTCCTCTTTGATATATGGCCCTGTCAGCAGGAAAGCAGTGTGTGTGTGTGTGTGTGTGTGTGTGTGTGTGTGTGTGTGTGTGTGGTGGGGGGCTCCAGCAGAGCAGCCTGGCAGGCTGACTCCAGGCTTTACATTTCTGTCCACATCCTTATCAGCTGTGGTAGTAGCATGCACCCAGTGAGGTTGTCAAGGAGACAGGAAATGGTATATATCAGGAGAATTACACAGTCAGACATGGCCATTTGGTGGCATTCTAGACAAGAAGAACTGGGCATTTCCTGAGGAATAAATCATAAACAGCAGGCTGACTTATATAAAAGCACATGGCCGGCTGTTAGGCAGAACCATGACTAAATATCCCTTCACTTTATGTCTTGGAAGGGGCCCTTTCTGTAGCTTCCGCCTTTGGACAAGAACATGAAGTCGCCATGGTATGACATGGTAAGGAAATGGTGATCTTGAAGGCCAAAGTGGAGCCTTTTGTGCCCCTAGACTAGCAGCTCACAGAGAACACAGGAGTGAGACATCCCTTTTAGCCACAGCAGGGGCTCTAACTTCCTAGGAGAGCAAGCCGGACCCCAGTCCTGAAGCAGAGGAAAAGGATCTGTTGTCTCAAGTCACTGGCAAACAGAAGGACACGCCTGCTCCTCAGACACTCTGCTGGAGATACAAACACCGACGGACAGATGCACAAAAAAAAGGGATGCAGGTTTGTTGATAAGTACAAACCTACATAGGACATGCACACACAAACACGGCATGTGTTTGGTCATGGCTGGAGGGTTCCAGAACCAGTGGACCCTCACACTCAGGGTCTCGGACAAGGGGCTGGTACTTTCAATGCCTGTGCTTTCATTCACACGTACCTCTGTGTGCACCCACATGCTGTTACTGGCCTAGGTGGGGGTGAGGGGTGACAAGATCAGGAGTGAATGCTAAATCTTGGCTTAAGCAGGTGTGTGGGTGTACATACCCTCTTACTTCCCAGATGAGCAGGCAAAGAGCAGGGGCCCAGCCTCAGGGTTAGCTGAGAAGAGTGGTCCTGCTCGGGGTGGTGCATGTTGTCATGGAGATGAGAACGGGAGATGCTGCCTTGGGAAGCAGTCGCTGTGTGTGCGTGGGCAGCTAAGCACCACAGATCCACAGATCTCAAGAAGCGGGTGTTGGAGGCTCTGAGCTGGGAAGTGGGCTCTGGGCAGGGATGAGGTGTTCTGGGATGACAGGATCGGGGCATAAACAAGATTGTGAGGTTCTGAGCTAATCTCTTGACCACCAGGCTATGAATCTTCTGCTTTCTCATAGTACCACGGCAACCCCTCTCCTGGCAACTGTGCTGAGACCACAGCCAAGGCAAAGCCTACAGTGAGAGCAAGGAAGAGATCGGAAATTAAGATACCAACTGTTTCTGGGAAGAAAGCTGTGCTACTGATTTGCAGAAAGAATAATTAGCTTCCTCAAATCCAAAGTTATTCTTGGTGAGGGGTAGAATCAGATTCAGATCCCCATCATGGTCAGATCTAGGCGGCAACCCTGTGCCGTCTGCCCTGTCCCTGAGCTTGTGGTGCTTGCAGCCTTGTTGAATGCAGCCCTGGTGATGGAGAGTCCCTGCTCTTGGTCTCTGAGCCCAGCTACCTCTCCTGACTGAATGTTTGCCTGCATGTTCCATTGCCCCCAGGAAAGAGTCTGACTGGCACTTAGTACCCTCTCTCCTATCTAGAGGTGGTTCATTCTATACCACAGGCTCTGGGTTGCCTGCTTTTGCCCTGGCTTGCATGTGTCCCGAGCCATTTCTTCTCCACCTTGACTACACTTTACATAGGAGCCAGGGCTGTGGGAAACAGCACAGCACAACCGTGTGCAGGTTTCCCAGCATCCTCAGCTCTTTTGAGCCTCTCTGAGTACTGTGTCCCATCTGAGAGTCTTCAAGGCTAAGACGAACCCTACAAGCCACGAATAGGCCGTGCTGGGCACCAGCTGGACCCTTGTCCCTTTCAGTGCCCATGTGGTACTGTGTATCCCCAAACACTTGAGTTCTGCTTCTATGTCTATCCCATTTCTAGAAAGAGGACGGTGGGTTCAAGCCAGTCCAAATATTGGGCTTCATCATCAGGGGCCAGGTTCGAATCCTGCTTTTGCCATTCACTGGCTGTATGTTCCGGAGAAAGCCATGTGGCTTCTCTGAGGTTTATTCCTAGGGCCTATTACCCCAGACCTCAAAGTTCTCCAGGCTGTTGAGCCTGGGGATGACGGGGTTGGGAGCTGAGACTTTGCCCTTCTCCAAAGCAGCCTCTTCCCTTCTCCTGCCTCTCCACTGGTCCCTTGTGAGGACCCTGGACCTTGAGAATGGAAAAGGCCCAGGGTGGTGTGGTCAATTGTGTGGATAGTGGCTATATGGGGAAACTGAGGAAACCACTGGGCAGGGTGTGGACCTCCCTACCCGCAGAGGTCTCAGGAAACAGAAGGGCCCACCGTGGACCCAGAGGCCTTTGTGTGTGTGGAGGAGATAAGGTACTCCCTGCTCTGAGTGTCATCTACCCAGGCTTCTGTGGAAATGCTTGCTCTGACAGAGAAGAAAAAAAAGTCTGTTGCTATGGCAACCTAATATCGTCTCTCTTCCCAAGCTGAATCCTCGAGGGGAAATAGTCTCAGAAATACCAAGGATATATGATTATCTAAACTTAATGGAGCTCCTTGGGCGCAGGTCTGAAAGCAATCAACAACCCATCCTCCCCTGGGCAATGCCGGCAGTGCACCTTTCTGACACTCAATTACTCACTTACTCGGCAGACCCTACACGGATGCCGTGTGGGTCCCGAGGACGTGGGAGATCGTGCATCCAGTGTGGTGGGAAGCCAGGTGAATGAGTGCTCTAACCAGAGGAGGGGGCTATGCAAGCCGGGGGCTGGGGAGGGGAGGCTTCCTGGAGGAAGCCTGACTCAGCCGGGTCTCTAGGCTCCTGTGAGCACTGGAAGCCCCCAGCAACACCACAGTCCAACCCATGCTCAGATGAGAGCACTAATGTCTGAGCAGACTAATGACTTGTCACGGAAAAGCGCCTTAGCGACAGCCCCCCGCAGGGATGATGGGCGTAAATGAGAGGCACTTTTATATCTGACCTGGATAAATAATTTACTTCTAGATTTTAATAATTTAAAAGCCTTCGTTTCATCTATGTCTCATCAAAAATAGAAACTTTGCCTTCTCTTTCTAGATTTCTCTTAAGGCAGTAAGTGGGTACAGAGGCCAGAGTGAGGGTCTTTGGAGGGTTTTGGGGGTCAGGGACATTTGGCTGGAGAAGCAGCAAGCAGCCTTGCTCTGAGAAACTCTGATGCCCTGCCCCTTCTCGTAGGGTCATTCTGTCCCCACCTAGCCCTCAGGCCAGAGGTCAGTTCACTACTGTCCCTGTTTCTACAGAAGCTTGATAGACTAATCCTAGAGAGGCTGAGATCCAGTGGTTGTTCAGTCCACAAGGCTGGGTGTCTCAACAGTCCCAATACGATGTGAAGGCCTGGAGGATTCCTGCTGTTCCACACTGGAATCTCAAAGAAGCTTGTTCTAGATGCAGTGAAGGAATCCTGCAGCAACAGGATAGCAGACTGGCCAGCAGGAGCGAGGGCAAGCAGGCAGTTTCCTGCCTCGATGTCCTTTTATGTGGCTGCCACTCAAGGTGGCACCCATTTTTTAGGGCGGGCCTTCCTGCTTCAAGTGGTCTGATCAAGAGAATCCCTCACAGGAGTGCCCATTGGCTTGTGTTTCAGTTGATTCCAGATGCAGTCAATCTGACAACCAAGATTAGCCATCGTACCCCCTAAGACTTGGAAGTCCTCCCCCAACACCAGCGCTTGCCTGGACTCATCGGATCACGGCTCCCATTTCTTGGAGTTGAAGGAATGCATCAAATCCCCGTCTTTATGGTCTGACTCAGTCCCAATTTGACACACAGTGGGTCTGCAACCTATAGGAATTTCTGTCACTTGGGTGTCAAGCCATTAAGAGAAGCAGAGAGAAACTGCCAAGAAGTATTAGGGAAAACAAGAATAGAGAACCAGGGAACTGGGACAGAAAGCCCACACTTCCCCTGGGGAATTTTGGGATATTTGTCAAAAAAATGGACTAGTTCCCCAGATCACCACTAGCAGGCCTCCCCTCCAACCTCGTGCCCCTGGGCTTCTCCTCAGAGTTCTAAAGGGTCTCATGGAACCAGCTTCCTCCTCACCGGAAGCCAACCTTGAAGATGTCAGAACAAGGTCCCCATCCTTCCCACGAGCGGAGCACCACACAGACTTCCACAGAAGTGCTACCACTGCCACACACTGCCCCTGCTGTCCCTCCTTGGACCTGGAGTCTGGCTCCAGCCCCAGACACCACTCAGGCAATGTGGTATCACTGTAATGATTCCTCAGCCAGAAACACAGCCCTGGTACACCCTCCCCTCTCGGCAGTGTTCACCTCGAGCACTAGCATCTCAAGAAAACAGCCAAGCCTCCGACTCTAAGCTTTTAATGCCCATTGATGCTCAGATACTAATTCCTCCTGCCGGAACAGTCTGCAGGGGCCATTGACAAGAACAACTCAGTCTGCAGGGTGGTTCTCAACCTTTCTAATGCTGTGACCCTCATGTTGTGGTGACCCCCAACCATAAAATTATTTTTCGTTGCTCCTTCATAGCTGTACTTTTGCTACTGTTATGAAGATGCAGATGGTCTTAGACAACCCCTGTGAAATGGTTGTTTGACCCCCAAAGTGGTCACAACCCACAAGTTGAGAACCGCTTCTCTGGAGAGTTCTACAGTCTTCATGGTGGTTTCTATCACATTGATCCCCCTGAGCCACAAATGGTCTAGAGATGTGAGTACTTTTTTATTTTTATTTTATATGTATGGGCGTTCTGCCTGAATGAATGTCTGTGTACCATGCGCATGCAGTGCTCATGGAGACCAGAGGAGGGCGTCAGGTCCTCTGGAATCTTAGTTATAGACAGTTGTGAGCTGCCATGTGGGTGCTAGGAATCGAACTCAGGTCCTCTGGAAGATCAGCCAGTGCTCTCAACCACTGAGCCATCTCTCCAGCCTGGGTACTACTTTTTAATAACTTACATGAGTCTGCTGAACTAGGAAGTGGCAGGGTCAGGGCAGAACTCCAGGTCTTCATTGTCATTCCAAATCCCATGCCCTCCCTGTTTTCTCCTGCCTCGGTTATATCCTTGGATCTGGACAGATCCGGGGAAGGGGCACATGCTACTTTCTAGGCAGGGGACTCTAGAAAAGTTGGGCCTCCAGCTGTGGTTTGCTGCCTCTTTGGATTCCTTGGCTCATAGATGCTTCAGGGTGTGTGCGTGTGTCTACAGTCGCACCAGATTAAAGCCCATCCTACTCATTTTAACTAATCTTATCTGCTGTGATCGTATTTCCAAATAAGGTCAGACTCAGCGGACCTAGCAGTTAGGATGTCAGCATGGGAATTGGGAGGAACACAACTCATAATAGAGCCTTAAGGGGTCATTCTCTAGGGAGCAAAGCTGTGGCCAGCTGCCTCTACCCACAGAGGCTACGGGAGAAAGCTGACCTCTGTCAGAAGAGTCAGGTGAACTCAGAATGGGGAGAAGAAGGCACCTGGGATAGTGATCTGACTCCCCAAGACTGTGTGACTGTTCATCTTCATTGTCAATGTGACTGGATTTACAATCACCTAGGAGACACACCTCTGGGCACATCTGTGAGGCCATTTCCAGAGAGGCTGAGCAGAGGAGGAAGGCTCGCCCTGAATGTGGGTGATCATCCCACGGGCCGGGGTCCTAGACAGAATAAAAAGAAGAAAATGAGCTGAGCTCCAGCATTCACATCTCTCTGCTTCCTGACTGTGGCATCATGTAACCAGCCACTTCAGCTCCTGCTGTGGGACCTTCCCCACCATGGTGGACTGTACCCTCAAACCAAGAGCCAAAATAAACCCTTCCTCCATTAAGTTGCTTTTGCCTTGTGTTTTGTTATAGCAATGAAAAGAAGGTACCTGATACAATATATCTTTGTAAAAGAGCAGTCTACAGGAAGACTCAACTCTGCCTGTTGGTGTCCTTCCATCTTATTTATCTTTGTAGCCCTGGCTGTCCTGGAATTTACTATGTAGACCAGGCTAGACTTGAACTCACAGAGATCCTCCTGCCTCTGCCTCCCAAGTGCTGGAATTCAAGGTGTGTTTCTTTGGTTCTTAACCATGGTAGACACACAGACTGGTTTAGAAATATAGACATGTTACTTTGTACCTGTGTGTTGTAGACATTTCTCTTCCCTCCTCACTGTGGAGATAGGACTTTGCTGGACTGTGTCTGTGTAGCTGGCTCCTCTGGAGGGACCTTACTACCTCCATCTTGAATCAAAGTAGCTGTGATCTGGCCTCCCAGGATGTTCTTAAGATTAGGTGGAGGGATCAGGGAGTTAAGAGCCCCTGGGGCCTCTTAGGAATCCTCAGGAGGCTCCTCCCTTCCCCAAGGTTATATGGAGGTAGAAGTTGCTTGGGTGGACTCCAGTGAGGGACTCCAGTGAGGCTCGTTCCTGAATCATTACCCCTAATGATACAGCTGCCTGTGAGTCATCGCTACCCTATCAGTAACCCCAGAAAACTCACCAGTTCACCGGGCTAGACATGGATGAGGCATTTGATCTGTCAGTGCCTTGCCTGAGGTGGAGAAGTGTTTGTGTTTCCCTGGGAAAATTCGCACGGCTGCTCTGAGAAGCAGTCACTGAACTCATTCAGATCAGTGAAAGCAAATTCACACTGGTCTCAGGAGGGACCATGTTTGCATTTAAAAAGCCAACATGCTAGCCCCACCTGAAAGCATGCACACCCAGCACCAGGCATGATCATCTTTTCTGGGTTAAAAACTCTCTTGAAAATGAGGTCAGGTATCATCCCACCTGCGTTCTCTCCATATACAAATCAGGTGTGAACACACTCCTTTCATGCAGAGACTTCAGCCCGTGTGCAGAGGGAGAGTACAGAGAGTTTGGACAAAGGATTGAGGAACTTGCTTCCACTCTATCTTGAGGGTGTCCCTTTGCCTTTCTGTATGGCAGGAACAAGTTCATAGGTAGCATAAGAGGAGAGCTCAGATATACCCCCTGGAGACTCCGAGTGAATTCAGAGCTTGCCACCATCCTACTCTCCCTCAACCTCATGACCATGAGGGATGAACTGGGATTCTAGATGATTATCTTTCGTCAACCACATCAGAGAGGTCAGACCAACATCTTGGTGTCTCTAGGCTCTCCATGTTCCTATCTGAGGTCAAGGTGATCACCTCCTTCACTGTACCCTCTCATGGAGTTATGGAGATGATCAAGTGAGGTGTCCTTTGGAAAATGCCTGAAAGATAGTAAAATGGCTTTGGTTGAAGACACAGAAGCTCCTGGTAACCCAGGCCTGAAGAAGCCATTCTGGTGATCCACAGGTACTCTGAGGTTGGGAAAGGGGACCAGTGTTTGCCTAAGCTACACATCACTTAGGTTAGGTGCTACCAGTGGCTCCAAGGTCTGTCTTCCAGGGCTGGCTGGGATGGCTCTTCTTCTGGACCAGGAGCTTCAGGTCTTATGGGGGAATCCTTCTGGCACAGCAGAAAGGCCCCGAATATAGTAAGCTGGGAAAAGGATACTTAATGTGAGAGGTGTTTGGAGATACAACTTACAGGCAGTGGCTCTGACAAGAACAAGGCAGATTCAGAAGATTGCAGCCAAGAGTGAGGATGGCACCTGTGTGGCAGGATAGAAAGAAGAGACAAACTCTGAGCCTCTGTTCAGTTCCCTGGGGAAGGTGCAAGCTGGGGGCTTGCAGGAGCCAGCAGAGGTTGGAGGGCTCAAGAATTGCTCTGTGAGAGGTTCTTTGAGTCTGTGGGTCACAGAGCTGTGGTTCTATTATACCTAGTCCCTAAGTCCCTACCTCTGGACCGTCTCCATGACCCATGAGTCAGGATGCAAGGGCCAAGCCCAGGTGGAAACTACAAAGTCCCCTTGCCATGGGCAAAACAGGCGTTTGTGCATGCCTGCTTCTGTAAGGGGGACTGAGCAGGCATCAGAGACTGGGAAAGGAGCTAGTAACGGAATGCAAAATGCAACTTCTGTCAGTATTAGAACCTGACTTTCTTTCTTCCTTCCTTTCTTTCTTTCTTTATGGTTTTTCTAGACAGGGTTTCCCTGTTGTAACTCTGTCCTGGAATTAACTCTGTAGACCAGGCTGGCCTCGAACTCACAGAGATCAGCCTGCCTCTGCCTCTGGAGTGCTGGGAATAAAGGCGTGCACCACCATTGCTGGGCTACACCCTGACTTTATTTAGGGGAAGTTATGGTGAGATAGTATCTGAGTGCTAGCTCTGGAAGGATGCATTTTGCAGAGAAGAGGGGAAAGGGACTCTAGGTAGGACAGCCCTGGGACCTGTTAAGAGACAGTCCCCAATAACTCAAAAGAGACCCCGGACTTCCTTCCTCATACCAGGTCTGGCCCTTCCTCCCCTTTGGGCAGCTTGTCTTCTGAACTGAGTCCCAAGGGGAAAGATGTCACTGAGAAGAGATAACCTTCCCAGACCACATCCCAAGAGTCACCACGGAGTCATCCAAGCAAATGTAGTCACCCCTGATGGGATCAGCGAATAGGCCTGATGGCCAGTGTTTGTGGTGGTTTAAATAAAGATGGCCCCCGTAGGCTCGTATATTTGAATGCTTAGTCACCAGGGAGTGGCACTATTTGAAAGGATTAGAAGGATTGGGAGGTGTGGCCTTGTTGGAGGAGGTGTGTCACTGGGGATGGGCTTTGGGTTTCAAAAGCCTATATGAAGCCCAGAATCTTTCCCTTAGCCAGCGGATCAGGATGTAGCTCTCAGCTGCTGCTCCAACTTCACGTGTGCCACCATGCTCCCCGCCATGATGACAATGGACTAACCCTTGAAACTTAAGCAAGCCCCCAGTTAAATGCTTTCTTTCATAAGACTCGCCTTGGTCATGGTGTCTCCTCACAGCAATAGGACAGTGACTGAGACAGTGTTGATTGTCAACTTGACATGATCTAGAATCACCTAGGTGCAAACCTCGGCATATCTGTGAGGGGGGTTCTAAACTTGGCTAATCTAGTGTGGGAAGACTCACTCTAAAAGGGAGCAATACCAATCTCTTACTTCCTGTCAAGAGATACAATGCCACCAGCTGCCTCACGTTCCTGTTGCCATGATAGACCTTCAAATTATGAGCCAAAATAAACACTTCCTCCCTTGAATTGCTTTGGCCAAATATTTGATCACAGCTAAAAGTAACTAATACATTAGGTAACTGCTTGTTTGTTTTTTGAGGTTGCTGGAGCCTGGATCATAGACTCTATGGCCCAGTTGAAATCATAGTATTTGACCCAGAGTAGGATCTGACTTGTGTCCAGGTAGAGCACGGAGCGAGGGCAGACACAGGATCTGACAACTTCTTCCATGAGATGAATCAGGGCTGGAACAGGCTGTCTCACTGAACCAAGACGATCCCTTCAGAGTCCATCAGGCCTCTTGAGTCCAGGCAGGAAGAGGCCTTTCTAGAGAAGAACCATGGTCCTAGGCTGTGAGACTCAGCCTAGGCACACAAGCACACAAGCACCAGTGCTGTGTGGCCCACATGGGTACAGTGGACCCTGTTTTACAGGGATCAGGACAGATCAGAATTCCCATGTAGCCTCAGAAGGCCTGGCTGAGCAGAGTCTCCAGCAGCCCATGGCTGACCACAGCTTGTAGAACCAGAGGGAAGACCTAGGGGCTGCTTACACTTCCTCCCTCCTACCCCTGGAGGAAGGTTGAGCCATGGCCTAATGCAATTTTTATGAGCTAGCTGAAACTGGATGCTATGGTGCCCTGGCTACCAGACCACCAACCAGTTTCCATTCTCTCTTCTTGCACCACAGCTTTACCTTTGTGAGTGAACAGGGCAGTTGCTTCAAGTTGACAAGCTGAGAAAGGGGTGGTTCTGTCCCTGCAGCTCCATTTCTAAGGGCAAAGAGCCATCTTTGGAGTTTCAGGAGTTACCATCTAGCAGCCGGGCTCCAAGTGCAGAGCTTTCCAGAGCCAGAGGTAGAGCTGGGTGAGAACTTGCAGACTTGGGCCTGATTCTGACATCACTGGTAAATACCAGGCTAGCCAGCAGGACATGGTGAGCAGAAAAGACCCCTAAAAACCCTCCACCTCATACCCCTAGAACCTGGAATGGTAGGAAGCTACAGATGGACTTAAAGTTGTAAATTGAGAACTTGTTCTGCTACAAGGCAGGTCCCTGTAGTCAATAAGCACCCTTAATCAAGGACAAAGAAGGAGGACGTGTCATACACTCGCTAGTCCCCCTGGTGTCTGTGACGCATGGTCATTGTCAGGGGACCGACTGCAGACCTCTGACCTCCATGATCACAAGATAGTAAGTCTGTGTGGTGTTAAGCCTCTAGGCTTGTGAGATTCAGTTGGAGCAGCAACAGGAAACCATATGAGTTTGCATTTGATTTTCTTATCAGAGTTCTCAGAGGAGCAAGAAGCAGATCAGCTCTGTCTGCCTTTAGGGGGAAAAATACAGGAACCAGACACTCACAGAATCAACACCGTGGCTAGGAGGTTATGAGGAGCTGAGCCTGGGGTTAACAGAGGACTGATGGATGGGTGGACAAGGCTTATGATTGATTGAAAGGCACGATCAGAGGGTGCAGGTGGTGGCACTGCCAAAAATTAAGGAGGGTCTTGTAAGAGCTAAGAGAAAACAGACCTCAGCCTCTTGCCTCAAATGTCACAGAAACATTGAGCAAGGGTAAGAAGACTGAGGAAATGGCACCGGCATCAAGAGAAGCCAACTCGACTATCTCTGCCCAGTCCTTTGCACTCAGCTGTCTTTTGAATGGCCCCTATAGACTGTAAGTTCTCCATGTTGGGAGACATGGGAAGGAAGCATTGGGAGGCAAAAACCAGGATTCCAGTAGGTGACTCGGGAATCCAGAAATGGCGTCTGTCACTAATAAATTAACCCTGCATCCATCCACTGGGTGGTAGGTCCTATGTGAGTTACTGTCAGGCACAGTGGCCTCCAAAACTTGCAACCAAGGCTCAACCAGGCTCAGGCTTTGCATTGCCAAGAGATTGCATAGGTCTTGTGCAAGTCAAGTCTGCTCTTGGGACACTGTTTTCTGAGTCCATGTCATGAGATGGGTTCCCGCTAGGCCTATAACATACCAATTTTAGGGTCTCAGTTTAATTCTGTTTTGTTAGCTTAAAAACAAACAAACAAAAAGAATAGGATGAGTTTGTTGGTATACACTTTTAATCCCAGAACTCTGGAGAGAGGCAAGCAGAGCTCTATGAGTTCAAGGCCAGCCAATCTACATAGAGAGTTTCAGGCCAGCCAGGGATGCAGAGTGAGACACTGCTATAACCTGCCTGGCAGGAATGAAGATATTCTAAAGAGACACTGGTGGCTCTTATTTAATCAGACTATTGTAACAATGGACCCCAAGATAAGAGAATTTCCCTGGGAATCTCCTGCTGGGAGAAGGAAAAGGCCCTGGCCAGAGGAGAAACTTGTCTTATGGAGAGAGATTCCATACATCCATACACACACATAAGTTCACACATTCATTGTCAGCCCACCTCACAGGGCAAGACTGAAGTCCAAACAAGATCACCTCTACACATATAAAGAATCACACGAACGGTCAGTGGTGAGCGGCATCATACCTCACTAGAACTTGGGGGGGTTTCTGGGTCCCTTTGTCACTCTTCCCAATGTGGCCACATCAAATAAATCTCCCCTTCCCATTTTCTACCTTTAATTGATTCTTCCTTTGTCTGTGTTTGTTTTTTGAGACAGAATCTCACTATGTAGCTCTGGCTGTCCTGGAACTCACTATGTAGACCAGGCTGGCCTCAAACTCACTGAGATACACCTGCCTCTGCCTCCTGGGATTAAGGGCATGTGCCACAGGCCTGGCTAATTTCACTCTTTTAATTGGCTTATTGAGGATGGGTTAGGGTTAGGGTTAGGGGCACAGGCTGTGACCCACAAGTTCAATAATACTGCCTCAAAAACAAAATAATAATAATAATAATAATAAATGTTTTTAAACAGCAAACTCCTCTTTGGACAGCCCTCACGTAATATAAAAAGGAAAGTGTCCAGGAGAGCATGGAAATTCTGTGTCTAGGGCCTATTTCCTTTGGGGTCTAAATAAGCGATACTTGGAAGAAAAGAGCCAACCCAGCATACTAGACCTCAAAGCCCAAACTGCTTTGCCTTTTACAAGGGACATACAGTTTTGGCCATAAAGGATATGATATGCCCCAGGGAGGCAATGTTCCTGTTGACAGCTGTTTCCATAGTAACATCAGGCCCTGGCTACAAACAGGTAGAAACAGCTGGTCTTACTCACCTTAGAACTCAGCAGGAAGCTGATTACATTTCCTGAGACTCACAAGCTGGAGGGGGGACACTTTATTCTAAGGCAACTGCTCAAGCAGCTTGTTGGACTAGGGACTTAGAGGCCTGGCTCTCCCGGCTGTGCTGCCATCTGCTGTCCTCTGGGGCATCCCAGCTGCAACTGGAAAGGTTCCTGAGAGCCATGGAAAAGCCCCCAGGGTATCATACCGCCCTTCAGAGGACAACATGAGTTCGCAGCTAACTTTGAGCCTTTGGAAAAAAAAAAAAAAAAAAAAAAAACCCTTTTACTTTGATTGCATAAAATTTAGGTGCATTCAATCAACTGAGAACATCACAGGCAAATGATGAAGATCAAGAAGTGAGTGAGCCACGCCTAGCGGCACATGCCTGTAATTCCAGCACCTTGGAGGTAAAGACAGGTGGATGCTGACTCAAGAAGGCAGGGCCGGGGTGCAGTTCAGGAGAGTGCCTTCCTAGCACGCATGAAGCCCGTGTTGGATCCTGGGTACCGCCTAAAACCCAGTGTCGAAGCACAGGCCTGACATCCCAGCACTTGTGAGGTGAAGCCAGAGGATCAGAAACTCAAGGCCACCCTCCACACAGAGTTCAAGGCCAGGTTGGGCTATGAGTCAGCAGGTAAAAGCGCTTGCTATGAAAGCTAGCGACCTGTGTGTGATCCCTAGGACACACTTAGAGGCGGAAGGAGAGAGCCGGCTCCACATGGCTGTCCTCGGACCTCTATCCGTGCTGTGTGGCGTGTGCGACCATGCACTAACTGACAGGACTAAGTAAAATAAAAAAGAGAAACCCATTACTTTGTGTCTAATTTAAAAGCAAGCCATTAGTGCTTTTTAAAGGATAAAAACAAAATCACCTTGGCAGCTGCTAGCACAATCCCTTGTGGTGAAGCAGAACGACAGAAAAGACCTTGAATGCCCTTGTGTGGGTGACAGGCCGAGGCAGTGGGAGGGGTGGGAGCGGAACCTAGGAGGCTCTTTGCTCAAAGGGGTCTCTAATGGCGTTGTTCCTAATCAGAGGAGGGAGAATGCAGCCTGAGAAGCTTGGGGACAGCATGGAGTGAAAGGCGGGAGGCAAGGAATCCAGAAAGGGAAATGGAGGCAGCCACGTAGAGGACATCCATCCCTCATAGTGGGGATGGCTGTGTCCACTGTCCATTGTGCAAGGTCTGTGCTACCCCGAGGCGTTTTCTTACTGGAGAGAAGTCCACACAGCAGCACAGATTTGTACAAACACATGGGTTGATTCACCTGGGTGCAGAATCCCAGAAGTCAAACAAGCTTGGGAACACAGACCTTGCATAAAACCTTCCACCTTCCCCAGGCTGTGGAGCAAAGCAGGAGGCCAAGGATGCTCTGAGACCAGAGAACTGCCATCTGGCATCCGGGTCATGCCTAAAACCGTGGTGGCGTCCCAGTGACTGGGTTTGCCAAGGATTAACTTCCACAGACTCTGCTGCAGGGGCTCTTTAGCCTGCTTTCAGGATTCTCCGGCTGTGGGGGAGCTGAGATCTCTGCCCCGTGAAGGGAAATCCAGCCCTCACCTGGCCATTTCCAGAGTGGAGCAGAGGGATCAACTTCCAGAAGGGGCGTCCTTAGCTCTCCTGAGCCTGAGACCTGATTGTTACTCTACAAGAAGTCACCAGATCAGCTGTAGGGAGTCCAAAATAAACTCATTGCAAAGCTGATGGAGCCTCCTCAGCTAAAAATATCCAGAACAGTGCAAAGGGGACCTTGGGACCACTCATCCCACACAAGGATGAAACCTCAGAAGAGGAGGCAGAGGTTCAGAGAGGTCCATTAACCAGCCCATCACAACCCAGCTAAGGGCATCAGCAACATCCTGAGAAGCCTGGCC
Organism: Cricetomys ansorgei; assembly: GCA_026225945.1. Taxonomy (NCBI): domain Eukaryota; kingdom Metazoa; phylum Chordata; class Mammalia; order Rodentia; family Nesomyidae; genus Cricetomys; species Cricetomys ansorgei. The sequence continues at coordinate 3,827,260 of JAMJFZ010003232.1, read as the reverse complement.
TATTCCGATGTCACAGCCAGGTAGGACTCTACTGAGTAACTTCCTTTTTGCTCCATGTAGCTTGGCTGGTAGACACGCCAGCCTGGAAGGTCCCAGACACCTTCATTCACATTGGGCACTCTGCAGGGTGACAATGTTACCACACCCTTTTCTCTCTCTTTGGACTCTTGCCATCTCTCCACACTTGGTGGTTGAACTCAGCTTCAACAGCTGGGACAGACACTTCTAGTTCTCACCAAATATAGCCAGTTGGCATAGTCACTTCTGCCATCCCTGTAAGTCAGAGCAACCCAGGGTCAGAAGATCGACACCCCACCTCCTAAAGCAGGTGTCACCCTTTCCTTTGACAGATAAGAACTGAGGTTCAGAGAACTGGAGAGATGGCTCAGCCGTTAAGAGCATGGGCTGCTCTTCCAGAGGTCCTGAGTTCAGTTCCCAGCAACCACATGATGGCTCACAACCATCTACAACTGGATCTGATGCCTTCTTCTGGCATGCAGGTGTACATGCAGATAGAGCTCTTATATAAATAAATAAATAAAAAGAATTGAGGCTCAGAAACATGAGCATCCAGGGCCCTAGAAAGGCTGAGACAAAACCACGATTTGCTAGGACTACAGCTTGGAGCCTGAGTCGAAAGCCAGCGCCCTGCCCCCAGCCTACCTACTTCAAGACAAGCTACAGCAGAGTGGATGAGGCAAGAATGAGCCAGCTTCAACCTGGATCCCAGTCTAGCTATGTATTCGCTTGTGTAGTTGTGTCAATGGGGCTCCCCGGCCCCGCGCCTCATTCATTAGACACTAACACTTCTAAGAATTTGTAGGTGACTTTCATGGTAGCCATGGGTCAAGACCCCATTGTAGCCATGAGTCAAGACCTCTCCCTGCTTTCAACCAAAAGCCCCATTTGCCTTGTGTGGTCCTGTCTACTCCCTCGTTGGCTCTGAGCATCTCACTCTGGGCCTCCCCAGCCCCTTCATCGCTTAGGAGGAGAGCTGTGTCATCAGGGCTCTACAGTGGCAGCTGGGGTAGAACACAGTCTGCTGGGGTCTGGAATGAGGGTTCCCTTCCTAGCTCTACCCCTTACTGGCTGAGGACTCTTAACCTCTGTCAGCTCCAGTTTCCCGATCTATAAAGCACGGTCAATAATCTCCATCACACCTACTTCACAGATGGCCATTGAGACTTATGGAGGGAGTAAATATAAAATTCAAGGCCCGGGGCTGGGGAAATAGCTCAGCCAGTTCACATGTCTGGCAGATGAGTGTGAGGACCTCAGCGCATTCCCCAGAACCCACATAAAAATCCAGGCACAGTCGCATACCTTTGTGACCCAGTGCTGTGGAGGTAGAGACCTATTTCGATGGGCCAGCCAACCAAGCTTAACTGTCGAATTCCAGGTCCTAGTGAGACTCTGAAATCAAGAGGGACAGCTCCTGAAGAATGACACTTGAAACTCACTTGTGGCCTCCATGTGCGTGTGCACACACATGTACATGTGCGCACACACACACTCACTCACTCACTCAAAGAAGGACAAGGACATGGAAGGGTCCAAAATATCATTGACAGAAATTAGTAAATAACTAAGCAAATACAAAGACATCTTGTGTTCAGGGCTGGAGGATCTAATACCATGAGGATTTAACCATTTTTAAAAATTATCCTTATTTATTATTATTTTTAATGCCTATAGGTATTTTGCCTACATGTATGACTATGTGCCACATACATGCCTGGTACCCATGGAGGTCAGAAGAAGGTGTTGGATACCTTAGAACTGGACTTACGGGAGGTTGTGAGCTGCCATGTAGATGCTGGGAACTAAACCCAGGTCCTCTGTAAGAACTGCAAGTGCTCTTAACTGCTAAGTCATCTCTCCAGCCCCAGGATTTTAAGGTCACCACTACACCCAAAGTGATTTGTGGTTCAGCCCAATGTTAGATGTAAACAAATCCTTGTGGTGAGAGGCTCAGAAGGCAGATGTAAGATGTGCATTTGTTCCACACGTTGATGCTCCTGAAATAAACCAAGTGTAGGTACCATTGAGAATGTACTATTGCTTAGTTGACACAGGGTCTCCCCAGCTGAAGCCTTCTCACGAGGAGAGGAACTGTGTTCTCCCAGAGTCTCAACCCCTCTCCGAGATCCCCAGGCCTTACACAGGTCTTCCCAAGGGTCTATCTTCCTGGAGGCAGTGTATATGACAATGTGCCAATGTGACTTGTACACATGCCTGATGTGCAGAGTGTAGGAGGTATGTCATGTGTGTGCTGTGTGTACGTATGCATTCATGCATGTGTCCTCATGCTGTGGAACAGTTTGGGGGTGGGAGGAGACAGGGAACACACAGGGGCTGACCACCCCCACGGTATCATGGTACAGGGAAGGACACCCAGGAGACCAAATTCTAAATCCAAACTGGGTCCTACTGGCTCTTGTGGAAGTGCAATTGTCAAGGAAGAAGATTGGAGCATATTTGTTTCATGGTTTGTGAGTTTGGCATGCCACTTTCAGATATTCAGATACAGAGTGTGTCAGCCTCAAACTGTTTGCTTGCCCCAAGCCCCGAGAGTGTCGCAGGTGTGTTGACAACATTCTCAAAGACTTCCTTATTTCTAGGGTGTAGTGGCATGCCTATGGGGTGGCTCAACATGAAAGACAAGAAGGCATTCTCATAGATTCAAACTCTTCCAGACCTCAGCAGAGGGAACCATTGTCATGGCAAGTTCCATCCTGGACAGTGGAACCCTGAGCATCTCAGCTCAGGTGTTTTTATTGATACCAAATTCCTCAGGTGCAGATCAGAAGCAATCAAACATCCCCCACAGAAATCAACACCTGCATACAATACAAAATGCCGAGACCTGAAGCCTCTCACCCAATTGCAGGAAACAATAATTTTGTAAAAATAAACTTCCACAACACTAGAGCACTCCATATGTCTCCCTGGGCCACCCAGTTCCCCTCAAACTCAACTAAGATTCCCAATTCTCCCAGGCAGATGTAGGTTCTATTGTGCCTTTGTTCCTTCTTGACTCCCATCATCCAGCATGAACCAAGGGCTCCTTGGAGGCTCTGAGCTTCCCAGACTTGCTCCAGCCCTTGTGAGAATGGAACTGGCTTGACTTAGACCCAAGGGTACCCTTTAGAAGCTCTGGGACCAGTGGCAACGCATTTCCAGACTTGCCACCAGAGGGCAGGCTCACACAGCAGCTGGAGTACAGTCACTCTGAGGAAAAAGGTAGGGGCTCATTGGGTTCCTGGGCATTTAGCTGAGGGCAGGGGAGGGCCAGGGGGAGAAGGGAAAGGAGAAGAGGCCCAAGGCAGCCTCTGCAGGTCCTAAGAGGTTCCAGCTTGAGCCCCAGATCACTCCTTCTCTCTTTGTACCTTTTTACAAAACCCCACCCATCTCCCTTCCCTTCCTGCTTGCCCTTTAGAGGCTGGGACCTAGGTTCAATCTTGACTTTGTTAGTCTAGATACTTCTTCTAAGCCTTAAATTTATTCATCTATAATACGGGAAGATAGTATAATAATATACTCAGCTTAGTGCAGGAAGAGAGGGAGGGAGGGAAGGAGGGACAGAGGGGTTAGTTTATACCCTGTCCCTTTTCCCTGGAAGTCTTTTTATATAAGACAATCCATTCTTGCTGTCCCAAAGGAGCTCCAGGCTACATCCTGGGCAAAACCAGTCCCTCCCTCTCCCCCAGTACGAGTTGCCTCCTCAGGCCTCCGTTTGTGGCAGAGGATGCAAGGTCCTGTCCTGTGGTGCCTGGCAGGCTGGCTGAACTAGTCAGACTGGAGTAGCTACTCCTTTTCCAGCATTTTAGCATTGCTAAAGTTCTTTAGCAAGGCCAGGATGCACTCAGAACACCAGCAGGACCTGCTCCATGTTAGAATAGATGAGCAAATGCACGGGAGAGGTGGAAGGAAGGAAGGAGGGAGGGAGGGAAGAAGGGAAAGAAGGAGGGAAGGAAGGAGAGAAGGAAGGAAGAAAGAAAGGAGGGAAGAAAGAAGGAATTAGTTCACACATCATTTCAGAGCACTTCCAGCAAAAGTGATTTTTCATGCCTGGTTCAGCATAACCCTAGAGCCTTCTCAGATCCTTGGAGCCCAGTTCAGGCAATCAATTGAGGGGTGTCCCTTTTTGAGGCTCCTTGTCCCTTACAGTAAGTACTAGCAGTGGCCATAGAGGGTCTTAGCCTGAGCTTTCAGAATGAAGGTGAAATTCTGCCAGACTGTAGGGCCAGACACATAAGCACACCCCAGATCCTTCCTACTAGGGATCCCACAGATAAAGGGAGGCACCCCTGGGATGGCAGAGCAGGCTGCTCTGAGGAAGTTGATTTTGAACATGAAGCAGTGTGTGACTCCTGGAGGAGCTCTAGCCAGGGAAGTCACTGTCTCAAATCACAGTCAGAGGACAACGTAAAAATACACTTGCGTAGAGCTTAGTCCAGACCTGGGACTCCTAAGCTCCTGTTCTCACCCCCCACCCCACCCCACCCCATTGCAATGCTTCCAGGGAAAGGGTTTCTGGGAGGGCCCGGAAATGGGGATGTGTCATCAGCGTGGGTGCTCCCTCCCCAGCTGGCCTTGCTTCTCTCCTGGCACTGGGTCACACCTGCACGGCCTCACCCACTGCTGACCTAGATTTCCTTTCCACTCTGTCAACAATTCCAGGATGGCGCAAAGCATGGCTTCACAGAGCCCAACAGAGTCTGTGGCTGGCATCACAGAAACCTAAACTCCGGCTACGAGGGCGGAGCCCAGTACCTGGGCTGGGTGAAAAGTGGGTCTTCCTGGTGGCTGCTTGGCCCCAGCTGTGGCCCTGCTATGGTTTTCAGAGTGGAGAAATCAAAGCCAATGTCCAGAGCCTCTTGGTGGGTGGGGTGGGCAGCACCCAGTTCAGGTATTAGGGACAGGGAGCACTGAGCACCTAGAGAAAAGGTTCGTTTTCAGTGCTACTTTAGAACTTTTCTAAGTTTCTGCTCAGCAACCCCTGCCCCCCAAAGTCAGCTCAGCCCAGGGTGACAACAGGACTCTTTAGAAGGATGCCCTGGCCCCATGTCTTCTAGATTCTGACTCCCTGTTTTGTCCTTGAGGGACCTAACCTCTCCATGTCAGATAGTATCCCAGCCTCTAGCACCCACAGTGTTCTTTGGGTGGTTGATCTTGTGGTCACATAACCGAGGAAATTCTGGTCCAAGTCTGGATTTCGATCTTCAGAGCCAAGAGGACCCACGAATCACTAACTGTGGTCAAGAACCTGCAGGCTCATAAGCGGGTGGGATCCGCAGCCCTCAAAGCCTGCATCCAGGCTGGGCTTGCCCACTTCCCTGCCAGCCTCCTGTGGGTGAGAACGCTGATCTTCAGCTCTTCTCTTTGTAACCTGCAGCAGCTGAAGCAGCCCCGGTTAGGATGTCAGAGCGTGTCTGGACTGAGCAGTTCCCAGGTGGAAGGGGTTTATGATAATGATCCAAACGTGACAGTTCTTTTTTTTTTTTTTTTTCTAGATTGTTCTTAGATTGCAAACTTCCAATTAAAAATCTTTCTAAAGAATCCCAGGACTTTCTGGGTGGTGTGGTGTGTTCTTGTAACCCCAGCACTTGGGAGGTAGAGGCAGGAGGAGCAGGGGTTCAAGGCTGTGAGTGAAGGGTCAGTCTGGGCATGATAAGACACTGTTGAGAGAGACAGAGACAGAGAGAGAGAGACATAGAGAAAGTGAAAGTGTAGGGAGCGTGAGTGGGGAGAGAGTAAAAGGGAAAGAAAAGAATGTCGGGGCACTCAAATAATTGTTGCCCTCTTACCCAGGGGGAACTGAATTTGAAAATGATCAAGAGCCAGGAGCACGGGATAGAAACCACTTGGGGTTGCTATGCTGCCCCTAGTTTGAGTGCCCCCCATCTGTGAGCCTTGCTTCCCCATCTGAGGCCCCTTAAAGTTCTGCCATCTTTGTCTCTGATTCTTTGGAGGTGGCCCAGGCCTTTAACCAATCAGACACAGCCTCAGGCAAGGCTTGTGTCTGAGTTCAGAGGAGGTGAATGGCAATGTGTAGCACTGGCAACCAGTGGTTCAGAAAAACATTGAGTTTATTTTAGTTGTATATAAAATAATTGTTTTGTGCACTGTTGGGTGAAGGGCTGCCTGGGTCTTGGCATTTTATATTGTCTGCAGGTGTTGGATTTCTGTGGGGGATGTTTGATTGCTCATGATCTGCATGTGCTATCAGTAGAACACCTGAGGAGTTCTGAAAGAATAAAAACACCTGAGCTCAGATGCTCCGGGTTCCACTGTTCAGTATGGCACTGGCCAGGATAGCGGTTCCCTCTGCTGAGGTCTGGAAGGGTTTGCACCTATGATTATGCCTCCTTGTTGTCCTTGGTGAGATGCCACAGCAGCGTACTGCTACAAGGCCAGGACAGAGGTCTAGGTGGTAGAGGGTGCTGGTCTCAGTAGGAGCTCTAGCTCAGGCTTCCAGCTAGAATAGATGCCTGCTGGATCCTCTTCGTTCTGGCAGGGAATCCTAAACCTTGCACATTTCCCTGGAACACCTAGCACTGTATCTGGTTTTCTCTGAAGCCAAGGAGGGGAATGGTCTTACTCCACTTCCCCTGACAGTGGGGGTGGAGCCAGCAAAGTGGAGAGGATTCTATAAGACTGGAGCTGAGAACTGCACTCTGGAAGCCAAGCCCAGAGTTCTCTGTGCTCTGCCAATATGAACATCTGGCTGAGGGCTGAGAGCACACCTGCTCCAAATGCCTCAGGTAAAAGAGGGCTGACCTCTGCCCAGGACTTGACTGAAGGTGTCAGGGACACCTGGGCCTCCTGGCTCCTTGCCAGATCTGGGCAGCAACTTCTATACCTGTGCATCTTGCCTGTTCATAGCTGTGAAAAGTCTCCAAGCATCAGGCCCGGAAACCATAGCTGAGCACCCTAACAGGTGGGACAGCTATGTGAGAGACAGCTGGACACACTTTTATTGGTTTCTATTCCCTCTTCTCAGACATTCCACAAAGGACACAGTCTGCTGGGACCCTGTAAGGGACCTTCCATTCCCCCCACTACCCTCTGCTACCTTCTTCTAGACTAAAGGACAGGCTCATGGCTCAACAAGGCCAGACAACTGCTCCCTCAGGAATCTGAACAATGAGGAGAGATACCAAGATATTGGCCTTGCATGGCACCCCAGTCCTCTGAAGAGGCAAAGAGTCAATGGCTTGCATGGGTGCCAAATCAAAGGCTGTGTCTCTTGCAAGCTTCTATTCCCTTCTTGCTTGCTGACCATAAACAAGCCTGCTCCACTCCCCACCCCACCCCTGGAGCCCAGCCTCTGTTGTTAGGGTGTGAACTGTGTTCCTACTGTAATGTGAATGTGTAGCTTTCCTGTTTGTATGTTGAAACCTCAGCCCCCAGGTTAATGATAGCAGGAGGTGAAGCTTTGAGAAGTAACGAGAGTGACACCCCTATGATTGGACCAGTGGCCTTATGAAGGAGTCTGAGCATGGTAGTACAGACCTGTAATCCCAACACTCATGAGTCAGACTCAAGAGGAGCATCACAAACTTGAGGCCAGACACAAATTTGAGGTCTACATAGTGAATTCCAGGCCAGTCAGATTTACAGAATAAGACTGTCTCAAAAACACCAAAAAGACATTCAATATATAACCACACAGAGGGAAGGCACCATCCATGATGGTTTGAATTTAGATTTCTCAGCCTCTAGAACCATGAGAAACGGCTTTCTGTTGTTTACCCACCTGGTGTATGGAAGCTCTTTAAAGCAGTGAGTGCCCCAGAATGTGACTTTTCTTGGGGACGGACTCTCTGCAGGTAACGAGTTCAGAGTAGAGTGGGCGTCTGATCGAATAGGACTGACCTTTTACATATGGGAAACCTGGACAGGGCCTCTCCCTACTCAGGGAAAGCCATGTGGTGTGGGGACACCATCTCCAACACGAGAAGGAGGTCATGATGGATCCTTATTCATAGCCCTCAGAGGAGCCATGCAGCAGCAGATTCGGAACTTCTAAACTCCACAGTTTAAAAGTCCAGAGGAGAGAAACTGAAGAAGAAATCCCAAGGCCGCAGCACAGAGACCCCATGGGTGTTCCCAGCCTGTGTCCTCAGGCTAAGGCAGTGGAGTCACCTGTTGCCCACACGGCCACCTGCTCAGCCGGCTCCAAACAGCGGGCTGCCTCCACGGTCATGGGAGATAATTGTTATGATCACTCTGCCACAGTCTCTGTTCCTCCTGAGGACTCTCAGCCAGTCTCCAAATAGCTTCTAACAGATCAGCTTTGTTTAGCTTACCCTAAATTTCATTTGCTTGAAAAGAAGAAGGAGGAGGAGGAGGAAGAGGAGGAGGAGGAAGGGGAGGAGGAGGAAGAGGAGGAGGAGGAAGAGGAGGAAGAGGAGGAGGAGGAGGAGGAAAAGGAGGAGGAAGAGGAGGAGGAAGAGGAGGAGGAAGAGGAGGAGGAGGAGGAAGAGGAGGAGGAAGAGGAGGAAGAGGAAGAGGAGGAAGAGGAGGAGGAAGAGGAGAAGGAGGAAGAGGAGGAAGAAGAGGAGGAGGAGGAAGAGGAAAAGGAGGAAGAGGAGGAGGAGGAGAAAGAATTTTCTATTTTTTTGTTTTAAAAAGATTTATTTTTATATTATTATTAAAGTTGTGTGTGTGTGTGTGTGTGTGTGTGTGTGTATGTGTAAGCAGCCTGCAGAGACCAGAGCCATTAGATGCCCCCTGGAGCTGGAGGAACAGGCTAAATTGTCATGGTCATGGTGTCTCATCATTTTAATAGTCGCCTTGACTAAGACACCGACCAACTGTCCTTCCGTGTCACCGACTCAGCCTTGGCCTTTAGGTCCTCCGCTTCCCATTCTCATGAGGCACTTCTCTCTTCTGAATTAGTGTTTCTCAAAGTTGCATTAATACATTCAATTAAAATTAAAAAAAGTCTTTTGCTCAGTGGGCCCCATTCCCCCTTCCCCAGTCTTGTGACATAGAGACCAGCCACCTTGATGCCTGGGGTGGTACATTATGTCGGTAAACTGTCATTTGCTGTTGGAGCTCACTGAGAAGCTAGCTCTGCAAGTGAGTTTCTCAGTCCCCATTTTAAATCCAAGCCTGTGTGTCCCAAATTATCCTCCAAAACCTCTCCTTGGTTCCATAATAGGGAGAAAGAAGGACAGCAGGAAGATGAGACCAGGAAGGCGAGCCATTCCCAACAGATGTTACTATTGCTTACCCCATGGTAGGAAAAAACGTGGGAAAGGAAAACTGGAAGGTCATCCACAGAAAAACTGCTGGCAGGAAGTTCTTCTATGGAGATGTCTCTATCAGGAACTGTGGTTGCCTGCCTCAATTTTCCCAGTGGTCTCTGTTGGATGAAGTAAACATTTGGCAGTGTTTCACTGTCTGTTGCTTCTCTCTATCTGCTATTTATTTGCTGTTTATTATTTTCCCTTTGTTTGCTACCTGTTTAATAAACTCCCTGTGCTCATTGCTCATTAATTTTTTTTTTGTCAACTTGACAAAAGGAAGGGGGAACTTCATTTGAGGGATTACCTCTGTCAGATGGGCCTGTAGCAAGTCTATGGAGCGTTTTCTTAATTAATAATTGTTACAGGAGGGCCCAGCTCACTGTGGGTGGGGCCACACCTGGATAGGTGGTCCTGTTTTATATAAAAAAGAAGGTTGAGCAAACCATGGAGAGCAAGCTAGGAAACAGCCTTCCTTCATGGCCTCTGCTTCAGTTTCTGTCTTCAGGTTCCTGCCCTGACTTCCCTTCATGATGGCTGATAGACTACAAGATAAAATGATCTCTGACCTCCCCAGGATGATCTTGGTCACAGTGTTTATTACAGCAGAAAGTGACTAGAACATTCATGATCAAAACTGAAAGTCCAGCTATCTGAACTGTACACAATTGGAAAACTTGGGTAGTGTTTCTGAATGGCCTGAATTATTTTGGGGATACCTCAGGACATGCACAGAACACAAAGCAGGCATTCTGGCTCCTAGCAGGCTGAGGAGGCAGGTTACAGTGGCAGCTGGTGGGAGACTCCTGAAACTCTGAGCCAGGATGCAGGGCTAGTGGCCTGTGTCCACATTCATGCCCACCCACACTCTCTATTGTTGGCACAGAGCTACATCTTGATTTGCAATTTAAGGCTGTGGCCACTTGCTCATGTGTGTTCGAGCTTCTGAGAGGCAAAGGTGCAGCCTTCCACGGTGAATCCCCTGTTACAGGTCAGATGTCCTGGATGGGTGTGGGCAGATCAATGCCATGGGCTGCCGTCCCATCTATTTAACTATAGTCATTTTACTTAGAGAGGTTCAAGGCTGTGGTTGTGAGCCACACTCCATTTAAGAAAACAAAGCAAACAAAACACTGAAATGACCTTTAAAATGAAACACACAAAACAAATAGTTCCATGCCGCCTACAGGCATTTCGCTCCCTGTCAGATTACACACACACTGAAGTTCCTACATAGTTCTGTCACCCAGTGGCATTCATGGTGGTTGTAGTTTTTGTGAGTACACCCTACAGAACAAATTGCTTAGCAGTGCAGGTCTCAATAACGTTCCATCCTAAGTCACAGTGTTGGTCAGCAGCCCTCCCCTACCTTCACAGGGAGGAACATGGAAGTCGAAGGTCAGGTCCCTTTCAGTATTTGGGTATGACACATTTAGGCATGGGCTTTCTTTTTATCTTAAGTCTTAACAGTTTTTAACCCTATGGCAAATTGCCTGTTTCACAAGTCAGGTAACTGATTTCATACCAGCCATAAAAAACCTTTCTGTCTGCATTTGGAGGTGCAGGAGGGGGCACAGAACTCTCTCCTACAGTCTTCTTATCCTGTGCTTACAGTACAAAACCTGACCAAGCAGACTGAAGAATCAAGCCCTGTCCTTAGCTATAGAATAAACACAGCAAGAAATTTAAAAAAAAATTGAAGATACAATATCTCATACTAAAACAAATGTAATAGAGAACAATTTAAATATACAAGAGTGTTTACAATAGAAATTTGTAGGAATTGAACCTTGGCTCAGCCTCCTGACCTCTCCTAAGCTCAGTTTGTCCCCCATTGCAGGGTGCATTGTGATATTCTAAAGCAGTGGTTCTCAACCTGTGGGTTGCTACCCCTTTGGGGTTTGAATGACCCAAAGACCATCTGCCTATTAGATATTTACCTTACGACTCACGACAGTAGCAAAATAAGTCATGAAGGTGCCTGGCACCTGCTAGGGCAGCCCTGGGCCTCACCATAATCCCTTCGAAGACACTATGCACAGGAAAGCTGCAGGTTGTTCTAGCAGCAAAGACTGCCACTGCCTGGCCTGGCTCTTCCTTCCCAGGTGCCTCCTTCCTGAGTTGGGAGGTATGTGGAGGAAAGCAAGGAAAAGGCCAGGGGCAAGAGAGGGAGAGAGAGAGGGAGGGGGCATGGTGTGTGTGTGTGTGTGTGTGTGTGTGTGTGTGTGTGTGTGTGCATGTATGTCTATAGATGTGTTTGTATATGTGGGCGGGTATATATATATTTTTGTATGTGTTCCCATGTGCATGTGTGTCTATAGATGTGTTTGTATATGTGTGTATGTGGGGTATATACATATTTATGTGTGTATGTGGGGTATATATATTTATGTGTGTATGTGGGGTATATACATATTTATGTGTGTATGTGGGGTATATATATATTTATGTGTGTATGTGGGGTATATATATATTTATGTGTGTATGTGGGGTATATACATATTTATGTATGTATGTGGGGTATATATATATTTATGTGTGTGTGTGTTCCCGTGTACATGGAGGGAGGCCAAAGCCAATCTTAGGTGTTTTCCTCAATCATACTTCACCTGATTTTTTGAGACAAGATCTCTCACTGGATCTGGATCTCATCTACATCCAGCAAGACAGGCTGTCCAGTGGCTTCAGGGATCTGCCGCTCTGCCCCCCACCGCATGCTGTAGTTACACACAGCCACTGCCCTTGTTAATGTGGGAGCTGGGGATCCCAACTCACGTCCCCGTGCTTCCATAATAGGAATTTCCCCGACTCTCTTCTTACGCTCAAGAGTGCCTTCTTTTCCAGTAGGTTCTAGAAGTAATCCCAGCCCACTAGCCCACACAGACCAACGCTCTTTTCCAGTTAATGCTCAGCAACCCAGTGGCTGACATGGTGGATCATGCGTGCTTTCTGTGGCTCTCCTCTAGTGCCAGCCAGGATACTTCCGTCTCTCTAACTCAACAGCTAGTTCTGAGAGAAAATGGGGAGGCCTCCCAACTCACCCGTTGTTGACATTCTCCTAGAGTGCCTCAGGTGACCTGAGGTACCTTGCAGCTGGGCCCACAGCTCTGAGACAGGATTCACCTCTGACTCACCTACCTGCCCAGATCCTAACCACTGACTGAGTCTACAAGTTCCTTTCAAAAGGCTAAAAACTTATCCTGGTAGAATAATATAGCACATCTATAGCCTCTCCTAGTAGGGGATGCCCACCAGGGGTGGGATGACTCTACCTGGAGAGATGGATTGGGACAATAGGCTCTCTCCAGCACACCCTGTTCAAGCCCGCTTGGTGTAAACGGTGATCTATGCAATGAGGGAACAGCACACTAGGTGGAGCCCTCACCACTCACTTAGGTCTAAGCAAGGAGACAGAGGGCATCCAGGCCTTTCAGAAAGATGGGTGCTCCCTGAGTAATGACCAGAAAAGACCCCCCACCCCCACCCCGCCAAAGCCGGGGTGTTTGATAGACCTCACACCTCTGCTTTTGACCTTGGAAACTCGTAGTTTTAACACATTCCTTGGGGACCACGATCAGTCTGTACTCAAGGGGCGTGGTAGGTCAGACCTCCCGTCCTTTGGGATTCCAAGGCAGGAGGTTTGCTACAAGTCTGAGGCCAGCCAGAGCTACACAGTGACTGCCAGGCTGTCCTGGGCTATGTGTTGAAGGGTCTCAGTCCACTCCCTGGCTCCTGCTCTCGTCATTTTGTTCATCCCAGTATTAGCGTTCGGAAACAGTCACACGGTCTACAGACAATGCTGGAGAGACGGGTCTGGACTGAGTACAGCATTTGCCTATGACTCGCTGTGTGTCAAGGATGCCCTAGGGCTGGCCCCAGTAGAAGGAGGATGGAAACAGGAAAGAGGAATCAGAGAGACCAGCAAAGAAAGTGTTACATCCTCCTAATGGGAGTGTGTCCTGGCCCGAGGCATGGTGAGGAAGTGGGGGGAGAGGGGCAGTTTCCAGACACCAGGCCTGTCACCCATTCCCTGGAGGGGCTAGCCCATGACCTTCTGCTAGTGTCTGTACTGTCTGACCCACATCCTTCCTCGATGGCCACACAAGGGTCAGCCTCACCCCACCGATATCTGGACTCTGCCTTGGTCCTAGGCTTTGTCTTCTAATCAAGTCCAACCTTCCTATGTGCCATTTTGTTGCTATTTCTGTTAAGTTTTCATTTTTTCATATATTTAATGTTGGCATTATACTCTTACATGTGAATCTGTACAGTTTATATTGAGTTTTATATTTATTCTTTTTCAAAGACATAACGTCTACAAAGACACGGATTCAGTAATTGGGAAACTGTAAACTTTACCTACGCCTTCGCATTCATTAGCTCATAGTAATGCTGAAAAGATCATCGGCACACCAGCTTCACCTCTTTCAGAAAGACACCGCCTTATCTAAGCATTTACCCGGCATTTATTCACAAAAAGAGTTCCCTCAATCCCCTTTTCCCTGCAATCACCTCTTTCCTGTAATTTCCTTTCTTCTAACCCTTTTCTCTCCTGAGCCATGGGTGAGATGACATTGGAGAAACTGATGACAGCTTTTAGTCTTTTCCTTGTATGAATGCCACGGTTCTGGCTGGCTGTGTCAGGACTTTGGGAAGCAAGGGGGCTCCTCTCTAGGTACCAGTGAGGATGTGGGCAGCCATCTTTGCAAACACATTGAGCTTAAAAGCCACATTCCAGCCTTCTAAAGCTCTGAGTGAAAGCTGAGGAGGCTTATCAGGTGCTAGTGAGTTACAGCGCTGCCTGGCCATATGAGGCATTCAACATCTTAGCCCAAAGGAGAGGCCGGTGGCGGTGGCGATGACGAGGGCAGTGTGATGGTAGTAAGAGGCCAACCCAGCTGCAGGTACACTCACAGTAAAGCTGAAAATGGCAGCTATTCAAGACACGCAGGCAGTAACTCTGGGTGTTTGTGATCCTAACCCAAGCTGCCTACCAAATCAGAGGTGTTCCCTGCATTGGGAGCCACACACCAAAATCAACTCCAGATTTTTCCATCCCATGAAGCTGTCCCATTGCCAGGCTGGGCAGTGGGGCTGTCTCATCCAAACAGGAAGTTTACCATTTCAGGAAGGCAGGTGGGCACGTGAACTAAACCAGGTGACATCAGAACAGGAACTTCAGTCTGTCAGTGGTGGCCACCTGGGATTAGATTCCATCCTGTCTTCATCATAGCAGGGACCAGTGGGAAGTTTTGCTTTAATCTCAGGACACTATACACATCTGTGTTCTAGACAATGGTCCTCTCTGACCATTTGCTTCATGGAGAACAGGAAGGGACAGAGTAAGTTTGACTGCCATCAAAATAGACAGCATCCTCTAATGTCTACAGAAGGAAATCTCAATGGAGAAGAGACAGAGATTAAAGTTCTCTACACCTCCCACAGGGAACTGAGCATCAAAAAGTCAAAGAAAGCACCATCAACGGCGATCCCACTATATCAACGCGATAAGACTCTTTAATGCACTCTCTTTATACCCTATGAGAGAATTAATCTTCTCCCGTTCTCCCTGAAGAAAACCACCAGCAGGAAAAGACTCAGAGTATCAACTACACTGCAGTGTTCCAAGAGGACTGTCATCTACGCTCATTCCCCCAGGGGCCCACGCTGTCTCCACAGTACATCCGTCTGGGCTGTTCCTGTCACCTGCCAGTCCCTTTCTGGTCTGTAGGTCTGTACATCTCACCTGGGCCCTGTCTACTTGGCTTCTCGTTCCCCCCTTTCACCTGGTACAATCCAGGTGATTATTTCCATGTTCCTCTCAAATCCCTTTGTAGTCTTCTGGGTGGATATTTCTTTCATTGTTTTGCATTTTGTAACCCAAACTGGCCTTAAACTCATGATCCTCCTGGCTCAGCCATCCGAGATTTAGGACTGCAGGCGTGTGTCATCACACCAGTTTTGGCTAGATTTTGAAAAACAAATATTAAGTCCTGGCAGTATTTATAAAGCAGAGAGAGCCTGTGCATCCATCCCATAGCAATTCCACCTTTAGGTTTAAACCCAACTGCCCAGATGGTGAGCACAATGTCAGAGCAGCTACAGCGTCTCCACAGGCCCGTCCGTGGGAGAACGGATCAACACTCTCACACAACGGAATGCTCCACGACAATGAAAAACAAGCTACCACCGCGCCTACACACCACCTCCATAGACACGAAGGTGAATCTCGGAGGCCAAGCGCCAACTACAGATCCTGAACTACAGATACGTATTTACACACAATCTACAACCAAGTAAAATGAATCTCTAAGTGACAGAACGTCAGGGTTTGGGGCCACCTTTGGAAAGGGTAAGCCCAAGGAGGTTCTGGAGGGCGAGACTCTCACAGCAGTCTCTTTCTTAACACAAATATTTATGTGACTATGTCCACTTCAAAAAAATTTAGCAAGTTATATACTTACAGCCTGCGGGAGGTTTTGTGCATATTTCCACAGACTTTGATTTTTAATAAAAACTGAGTTTAAGCAATAAAGATAAGGAGATTGGGGACATAGCACAGTCGACAGTGTTGCCTAATGTGCTGGCGAGTTTTCGTTGTCAACCTGACATAACCTAAAGTCACCCGGGAGGAAAGAACCTCAGTTGAGCAATTGCCTAGATCAAACACAGCCTTGTGGCCAGATCTGGGAGAGGTTGTCTTGATCGATGGATTGATGTGGGAGAGCCCAGCCCACTGTGGGCAGCACCTCCTTAGCAAGGTGTGGCTGGGCTGCATAAGAAAGCTGGCTGGGCAGGAAGCAGTGAACCAACCAGTATGCAGCAATCCTTCACGGCTTATGCTTCAATCCTGCCCTGAATTCCCTCGACGATGGATTGGAAATACAAGCCAAATAAACCCTTTCCTCCTCTAAGTTGGTTTTGTTATTGTGTTTATCCCAGCAACAGGAAAGCACACCAGAACACCTCACATGGGGGGAGCCTTGGTTTTGATCCTCAGCACCGGTGGATCATGATTACAAACCTAGCGTGCAGGAGGGAGAGGTGGAAGGAGCAGAAGTTTAAGGTCATTCTTGGCTACATAGCAAGTTCTAGGCTAGGCTGGCACATAGGAAACCATGTATGACAAAGGGAAATAAATCAGTTAGGAATAGGCATTCTACACAGTCTTTCTCTCGCAGACCCGAGTGGAGACCATGAGGAAGCCACTGAGGATTGTAGAGCCAGAAAATGGAAGGGACCTGGATCCCTGTCACTGGTTAGAAGAAGACCTCACACAGGAACGCCAACCTTAGGGAAGATCCGTGCAAGTTCACAGTGCACAGTGAAGGACCCAGAAACTCATTTTGTTACCAGCAGCGATTTCCTGGGAAGAGTTCAACAGAAATCGGCAGCACAGGAAGTGGTGGGAAAGTTCAGCCACTAAGATCAAGGATGTTTTTGCTTCAGGGCTGAGGGCTCCCAGGAAGTCATTGACTTCAGGGTATTTTCTGCTCAGTCTGCTTCACATGGACCACTCTGGAAGCCACCACACTCGGTGACACGTCATTTTACTGAAATGCCATGGGTGCCTGAGACACAAAGCCAGGTCTTGATTAGTAGTGTGGAGGGGTCCGCCTAGCTCCTTTGTGGTAATACCGATGACCAGCATTGGGGGGTGTGTGTGTGTTCCTAACACTTCTAGTTCCAATAGTTGAAATTTATTGTTAGGACTTATTGATTTTGGTGTTATTTGTGAATGTGAGAATTGTAGGTGCTTCTAGAACTCAAGCCCACGGAATTCTTCAGGGTCTGCTTGACATAGGCCCATCTGGATCCTGCTTCTTCATCCATGTTGGTCCCGGGGGCACCCACCATCATCCAGGGAGTGAAGGATGCCAACCTGTGGGGTTTTCTCGCCCTGGACATGACAGAAAGTCAAGTCCAGTAAAGTCAAAAGTCACGTAGAGCAGATGACTCCATTCTGCACGTTGGAAGATGTGTGAGACGCTGGTGCGGAGGCTGAGACGCTGGTGCGGAGGCCTCGAGCACAGAGAGGGCTGTCCCCACACTTGGAAAAGTCACACACTCAACCGCGCACTCTTCCCATGCCGGGTCGGGAGGTTAGGGGTTAAGAGCTCAGACTCTGGATTTAGAAGGAGGAAGATTCCAACCCTGGTGGCTGTGTGGGTGATCAGCTGGGGCACTGGACCACTGAGTGAGCAGCTCAAGGTATCTGATCCGTTTGCTCGTCAGTTGGTGGCCTACGCCTCTGGGGAGCATAAAGTGTAAATGAGTATGTGAGCATGATAAACATGGTTTGTAATACTGTGGAGAGAGGTGGCTGCTCCCTCCAACCCCAGTGGGGACAATTCTGGAAGCTTCTCTTGGCTGCTAATCTCTGTCATTCCTTGGGGATACATAACTAAATCCATAGGGAGCCAGGATGAAATTTGAGAATCAAATGGGCTGGATGCAGTGAGGTGGTTTCCATTAGCCAGGGTCTCCCCCTCCCCACCATTTCATAGGAGAGGAAAGCGAAGCCCCAGGTGGCTCATGGCTTATCTTTCCATTGAGCCTCCATTTGGGTGGCATCTACCTGCTTCCCTTACATGTTTGACCTTCATCTGAGAAGTCAGCTCAAGCCCAAGTTATTCCATTTGCCTATACCTCCAACCTCTCCTCTCTCCACCCCAACCCCAACAAGTTTCCTTTAGGATGTCTGAGACCTGGGTCTCCTGTGCTCAGGGACAAGGCAGAGACCTTGGCTATGACAACACCAGCTCATGAGGATCTAGTTACTGTCCAGCTGTCAGTATGGGCAAGAGTCCCAAGGCCGGACAGAGGTGGGAAACTGGAAAGCTAAACTGGCCTGAGTCAGATGAGGGCAGACATTAGCAGCTGTCCAGTTCCAAGCTTTCTTGCTTCTTAGAAAGGCCAAGGTGGCCACAGAGGGTCTCTCCAACATTTCTTGCCTCATCACTGTTTACTTGCTTTGTTTTGTCGAGGGAGTGTTTTGCTTTGTAGCCCAGGCTGGCTTTGAACTCACAATGACTTGCGTTAGCTTCTGAGTGCTGAGATTATTGGAATGTGCCACCGCACCTAGCAGCTCTGTTTACTTACTGGACTGATAGAGATATCAGAAAATCTGAGAACTAGGGCTGGAGAGATGGCTCAGCAGTTAAGAGTACTTATTGCTCTATCAGATTACCAGAGTTTGGATCACAACACCCACAAACTCACAAACACCTATAACTTCAGCTCCAAGTTCAGTGGCCCCTTCTGGCTCCATGGGCACTAACACACTCTCTTTTTCTCTCTCTCACACACACACAAATAAATTAAATTAACCTTGACTTAAAGGCAAACAGCTTAATGTTAGCATCTTAGCTAACCAATGTTAGCTACCATTTATGTTGCTATGAGATCAACCTATTTAAAATCCACATATGTGTGATCACATAACTCTGTGCTTCTGAGCCTGGCTTATTTATTCACTATAAGAATCTCCAGGGCTATTCATGTGGGATTCTATTATTTGTATAGCTAGATAATATTCCATTGTGTGTACCCGCTATATCTTCCTTGTCCATTCATCAATGGGCAGACTAGTTAGACTGTATTCATATTTTGTCCATTGTGGTTAGTGTAGCAATGACCATGGAAGGGCAGATGTCCTCCAACACACTGTCATCCTTCCCTTTGGAAATATGCCCAGGAGTGGGGTTGTGGACCATATAAGAGTTCTATTTTTAGTTCTCTGAGGATTGGCCAATGGTAGTCTTGATTTATGTTTCAGATTCAGTTCAAGAGTACATTTCTGGGATTATGTGTTTTACTTAGAGGCCCCAAACCTTAGTGCTTTAAAAAGCTTATGACCCTATTAATAATACTATTTGTGTACTAATACTGGATATATCACATTTACAAAGAATTTTCCCTCCCTCATCTTACTCAGCCTTTTTAGCAACCCCACATGGTCAGCATTGTGTTTTTTGCCTTGAAGGTGGAGAACCTGAGTTTGGACAGATGGAGTGGGTGGCTCTGCCAGAGCACACACAGAGGCCTTGTCCTTGAGCCTCCTGACAGGAGTAGGAGACACATGTCTTTGTTTATTCTGGAAGAATCTCTTCTAGGGGCAGGGACACTTCACAGGAAATATCATGGGTCTTTGCATATGACCATGCTCCGCAAATGCTTAGGGAACAGCTGTGGTGATAAATGTGGAAAGAGTGGGTGTTCAGCTCCCTGCACTATCCCGGATGACCTGCCCCATACTGGTAAGCTCTTGTGCTAAATAGGTGTCCGTAGTATATGCCCTGTGCTTTTTTCTCTCCTCGTGGGTCTTCAGGGTCCCCTCCAAGGAATGAGAATCATAGCTAGGTGTCTTTGTGTCACATGGAGTCCCTGTAATTAGTAAAGGCCAGGGATGGCAGATTATCCTGCTTTGGTCTCCATGTTGTTTCTAAGGCTAGGGATCCTGCCTTGGGGCTCCTGAGCCTTCTTCAGTGTGTCGCTCTGGTCTATAATTTTCTGTCTTTAATAAGACTGAAGAGCACCTCTAAGCTGTGCCCATGCACATTGATTACCACTTTTAAGAAGCTTCAAGTCCTGGGAACAGCAAAGGAGAATCTGTCAAGTGAGAATTCTAGGCACAGTGGAGCACAGGCCTTTGTAAAGTCCCAGCTCTATAGGTGACATTTTGACATGTGTGCACATGTGCATGTGTATACACACACACACACACACACACACACACACACACTTGCACTGTTTATAGAATGATTGTAGAGCTTTTACATTTTTTATTTTATTTATTAATAGTGTGTTATGTATTGTGTGTGCATGTCTGTAAGTATGCCACGGTGTGTAGGTGGAGGTCAGAGGACAACTTGGTTGAGTGCATTCTCTTCTACATTATTGTGGCTCTACGAATCAACTCAGGTTATCAGACTTGCAAGCTCAGACAGCAAGTGCTTTTACCCACCACGCCATCTTGCTGATCCCAGGTTTTTTGTTGTTGTTGTTGTTTGTTTTTTTCTCTGTATGTGGGTGGGTGGGGGCATGGTCTTTGTTGTCTGACTTTTCCTGGGGAGACATGAACAAACGTCCATTTTCTCCTAGATAATGTGCCAACGACACAGCAAGAGAATAATTCCTCCCAAGTCTATTTCAGTGAATCGGTGAGCTTACTGGGGTTCACACAGGCGTGTGGGTGAAGGATTCCTTCAGGAGCAAGCATGACTCAAAGAAGCTGATCACCAAAAAACCCCACCTATTTTGAGTGACAATTCAGAAGAGCTGTATGCCGACCTCCATGCAGGGTGAGGAGTCTCCTCTTCCCAGCAACTGTTACTGATTATATAACATTGGGGAGGGTCTTCGTGAATCTTGTAAATTTCAGGACCCTCCTGAGACTTGTGTGCTTTATTTCCTGTGCCTTAATGGAATAATTTTTCAACACGGAGGTAATGGTTACACAGTCTCACTGTGTAGCCCAGACTGATCTTGGACCAGAAACCCCTGGCTTCAGCCTACTAAGTGCTGACATATGCGTAGTGACCCCTGGCTCACAGTGGGGTTTAAATGAGTTGCTGGAGCTAAAGAGATGTCTCAGCAGTTAAAAATGTTTAATGTTCTTGCAGAGGACCTGGGTTCAGTCCCCAGCACTCGGCTGTTCACAACTGCCAACTGTAACACCAATTCCAGGGAACTGGATTCCCTCTTCTGGCCTCCAAATGCTCCTCCATGCACATGGCACATATAAACTCATACAGGTACACATAAAAATAAAGAATACATCTTTAAATCAGCAGCTACGTGGTAGGCAGTGTGGGGCTAGCTGGCACCCCTTAAACAGCACTTTACTGTTTAAAAACAAGCACTTTAAATATTCACCCTCTAAAGCCTCGTGAGGATTGGAAAGACCAAGAGGAGAGGCCAAGATCAACCTGGTCTTTTCACTCCAGGCAGCTCTTGGCACCAAAAGGTGCAACCTGCAACCTACAGATATGATAAAAGAGATTTAACACGCAAGCCAGAAAAGAAAAAAAAAAAAAACATAATTTTTTTTAAAAAAAGAAAACATTTCTAAGAGGCATAGGTCTTTAAGATGGCATGGTATTTTTGCTTTTTTACCATATTAACATGTCATGACAGATGATTGGGAAGTATAATACAATAGGGGAAAAATCAAGCGTGGGGCCAGCAACATGGCTAAGCAGGTAAAAGCTTGCTGCTCAGCCCGATGGCCTGAGTTCAATTCCTGGAACCCACATGGTGGAAGGAAAGAACTGACTCCTACAAGCTGTCCCCCAGCTCCTACATTCATGTGTGCCCGTGCACACAGGTACACTATTTTAAAAAAATGTAAAAACAAAATAAACAAGCCCCCCTTTTGCCCTCTGAAGCTAGATGCTGCTTCTGTAAATTATTCCCATCTTTCCTTCCATGGTTTCCTCTACAGTTTCTTTTTCTCTGTAGTTGAAGACACAATCTCTCTATAATTTAAATACGGATTTGTGCCTTAACTTACATTTATCATGGAATTTGAGTGGCTGAATTCCAGCAGGAAGGGATAGTTAGGATTAGAGAATTCTGGACCACTGGTCCATAGAAGGGCAAAGACAAAAATATTCAGGGGATTCGGGACCCGGTGAGTAATCCTCTCAGACTAGAACCCATGCTTCTGTCATGAGCTGAGGGTTACGGATGAGTCAGAACACCAGCTACATCACATGGGGAAGAGCCTGCAATAGCAAGCCAGGGAATTTCTGTTTGTTCTTTCTCATTAAGGAGTAGGTCATGTTGTATATATTTACAAGAGAAATAAATAACAAGCATTCGAGGCTGGAGAGATGACTCAGAGGTTAAGAGTACTGGTTGCTCTCTCAGAGGACCCAGGGTCAATCCCAGCCCCCACACGGCGGCTCACAACAGCTCCAGGAGATCTGACACCTTCACACAGACATACTTGCAGTCAAAACACCAACGTACGTAAAATAAAAATAAATAAAATATTAAAAAGATAAAAATAAAAAACAAAAATTTAGAAATGATTCATAAGCCAAATGGCCATGAATAATTTCTATTAATATTCTGGTACTTATGTAGCCTTTTAGTTTTTTCTATACACGCATCTCTTTTTCCTTTTGTTTTTCCCCAGAGACATAAAAACATACATTTTTTTCTAATCCCATTGTCAGCCTCATTAAGATAATTTTGCAATAATAGATTTTATTTTTTAAAAGAAATACTATTTCATTGTCTGTGTGTATAGACTGCATGTGTATATGCAGCCACTCACACGCCTCGGCTCTTACACGGACGTCAGAGGCAGCGCCAGGAGTCAGTTCTTCCACCGTGGCTTCTAGGCACTGACCTCGGACCCTCGGGCTTGCACAGTAAACACTTACCTGCTGGGCCATCTCACTGTAATCGTTTTAAAACATTTTCTTCAATGGGGATTTTTTTTTAAATCCTACCAGTAACTGTAACATTCAAAAGAGATAAAAATAGAGCTGGCATGATCAGAACATGAGCGGAGCTGTGGCAGCTGCCTGGACCTGTCCGACAGCCTGACCCCATTCTAAAGTCCCACCGTTGCACAACACTGTTCTCAAGGCTGCACTGCGAGACTGAGACCGTGGCACCTTCCCTTAGTCAGCCTGCTCAGTTGCTTCCAATTTTCCCTTTGTAAATTGATAGTCTATCCTTTGACCACATCTCATAATCATTTCCCAGTGAAGGTTTTGAACATGGGGCGTGACATAATCAGAGCTATTTGTGTGAATACTTGATGCAGTCAACTCTTACTTAACTGAAATTCAGCTAACCACAATTCCCAATTAACCAATTTTGTTTTGCTCAACTTTGGTAACATAAAGGGAACTAGTTGTATGTCACTCCCGGCTGTCTCTCTGCCTCAGTTTCTCTCTCACACAGAGAATTAGGAAGCTCAGATTAATTCAACAAAAATGTCAATTAGCTGTATTCTCAAAACTATAAATCATTACTGAGAAAAGTTAATGATGAGTATAAATGGTGAAATATAGTATACTCATGAATTTAAAGCCTTTGTGGTTGTTAAAATGCAAACTCTCCCCACCAGTTCACCGGCTGATTTAACACAACATTCAAGATCTCAGGAGGGCTGTGTGAAAATATTTTAGTAAGAAAGAAAAAATAGTGCACAAATTTTTCTTTTCTTTCTTTCTTCTTTTTTTTAGCTGAAACAATTTTGAAGCAAAACATTGTTGAAGGGCTTATTCTGCCTGGTTTCAAGACCCAGTATGAAGTTCACTGTGACCTAGGTGGTTTGATATCCAGGCAAAGGATGGCATAAGGTCCTTGGAACAACGCAGAAAAGCCAGAATAGACTCCCATCTTCACAGTCAATTGATTTTCAGCAAGGTGCCAACAGAGAGAAATCCGGGAAAGGCTAATCTTGATAAAACTGCTAGAGAGGTTGGTTGGCTGTTGGACAAAAATGAGTTTTCACTCTCATCCCACACTATATTTGAAAATTAACTTGAAGCAGATCCTATATATAAGAATAAGTAAGCCATGTGTGTATGTCTGTGTGTGGTGTGTACATATGTGTACACATGTACATATGTGTGTGGAGGTCAGAGTCAAAGTCAGGTGCCCTCCACTATCACCGTGTGTGTGTGTGATGCGTGTGCATAAGTTAGTGAAGGGCACTGGCTATTTTTCTATATAGCTGTGTCTCATTGCCTAGAACAGACTGGGTCTCTCACTGAACTGGAAGTTCACTATTTCAGCTGTGCTAGCTGGCTATCCAGACTTTGGAATATCCTTGTCTCTACCTTACCAGTTCTGGGGTTACAGGTATGAGCTGCCATGCCCAGTTTTCCACATTGGTGCTGAGGGTCCAAACTCAGGTCTTCATGCTTTCATGGCGGCTCTCTTACCTACCAGGTTATCGCCCCGATATTTTTTTTTCTTTTTTCTTTTCTTTCTTTTTTTTTTTCCAAGACAAGGTTTCTCTGCTGTAACTCTGACTATCCTAGAACTCACTCTGTAGACCAGGCTGGCCTCAAACTCACTGTGATCCACCTGCCTCTGCCTCCCGCGCGCTGGGATTAAAGGCGAGTGCCATCGCTGCCATATATATCAAAAATCTATATCTATATCGATATCAATATCGATATAGATGATATCGATATAGATATAGATATAGTGTCTCTACTCACTCCTCCGTGCTGGAATATAACGCTCAAAGGACCACGCCCAGCTGTTGTTACCTGTGTTCTGGGCCCCGCCCCCATCCCCACACATCCTCACGCTCAGTGAGCACTTCTCACCCCTCGGCCCTTTCCAGCGCTCTTTATTTTTTGTTTGTTTCATTTAAAAGTGTTTATGTCTATGATTGTTTGCACGCACCCATGTGTTCCACATGTGCGCCTGGTTTCCAGAGAGGCCAGAAGAGGGTTAGAGTCTCGAGACTGGAGTTGCAGGCGTTTGTGAGCTTCCGTGTGGCTGCCGGAACTCAGAGTCCTTTGCAAGAGCAGCCAGCGCTCTTGACTGCACAGTCATCGCTCTGGCCCCCTTCTGCTTTGTAAAAAGTCACTGTTCTAGGAACGTACGGATAGCTCAGCAGGTAAAGCTGCTTGCTGCCAAGTTTGATGGCCTGACTTCAATCCTAGGACCCACGTGCTGGAAAGAGAGAAGTGTCTCCTATAAGTTGTCTTCTGTCCTCCACAGCCATACACATGAACACAAACAAATGTGGAAAAAAAATTGTTCTTCTAGCCATACAGGAACGTCACATCTGATAGGGCAGAGCTGTGACACCGGTGTGTTTGTGCTTTTCCTCACTGCTGGGACCAGACACCTGACAAGAAGTAACAAGAGAGGATGGGTTTCTCTTACAGTTTAAGAAGAAATATGATCCGTCATGGTAGAAGACGCACGGTGGGTGGTCACACTGCAACCGCAGTCAAGAAGCAGAGAGAAAAAAGGAAGTGGGGCCAGGTTGTGGAGCCTCAAGCCCCACCCTAATGATTCACTTCCTCCAGCAAGGCTCCACCTTAAAAGATCCAGCAACCTCCCCACAGCGCCACCTACGGGGGACCAAGTGTCCAGACATGAGCCTGTAGGGGACGTTTCACATTTAAGCCACCATAGCTAGTCTCAAAGTTTGTCTACATGGGTTCTGTTGTTTCGCTGGATGCAGGGCCCGTATGTGGTATGTTAGGCAAGTATTCTATCACTGAAATACAACCTCAGCCCTGTTTTTTTTTTCTTCTTCCAGACAGGGTCTCACTAAGCTGTAATCAATTCAACGGTCTCAGCCTCCTGAGTGGATGGGATTACACAGGCCTGGCTATATGATTTTATATTCTTTTACTATTTTGAGATCAAAAAAGAACTGGGAACATCTTTTTCTCATTGCTTCATACTTGGAATCTCCTAGATAGTGGTCAAAACCATTTGTCACTCCTTTGATGCCTACCAATTAAAATATATGTATGTATATGTATATATGTATACATATATACATATACACATGCACGCACACACATGCACACATATATATATATACCATATATGTATATACATATATACATATATATACATATGCCTACGGATCTCTTTCTGGGATCCCTTCTACCCATCTCTAGAATCAATGCCACGGGCAGGAATGGTGCCATTGGCATATAGCCTCTGAGTCCCGGGCCTTGTACTCAGAAGGGCTCCTCACTTAGTTCAGCCCCCACTCCTGACTACTGCCATCTTGAAATGAAATGCCTACACATTTGTTGAACAAGAGGCTCTCCATTATTATTCTGTGTAAAGTCTCCAAACTTCAGTTTTCTGTCCTGAATACAGGATGATCAGAAGCCAGAGTTCTCTCTCCAGGACCTTAATGCCTATGGCCAGAGCCATGATGTTTGCTTTTTCTCCTTCCTAGAAGGGAGACTGGAGAAAGATCATGTTTTCCTTGAGACTGTAAATGTGCAAACCAGCTCTGGCTAGGTTTTGCAACTTGCCTAAGATCTTATCACTCAAGAGTTTAAAAAAACTCCAAGGTACCTCACACAGATCTTAGAAGGTTACTTTGCTTCTGTTAAGATGGAGCTGTACCTTCAATACCTGTTGATGTCCTTAGACAAAGTGGTTCTGTATCCAGAAGACTTGGTTCATGTTGTCACTCATTCACTAAAGAGACCTTTAGGGGGCAGCTACTCCCTTAGCAGGAAGGCTAGGGAAGAATTGGCTTCTTGCCAGCAATATGACCTTATTGACCTCCCAAGTCTCAGTTTCTCCTACTGTGATCATACAATGATTATATTCTAGCTTAGTTCTGAGATAACTTGAATAATGGATCTGATGTTTGATACAAAGTAAATACCTAGCAAATATTCCTTCCCTCTCCGTTTTCTTCAAGACTATGCAAATCCCAGAGGAAGTCAGCTAGCTGTGGACAGACCAGGCCACAAGAGCAGACCTTGGAACAACTGGAGAACCCATTTAGGGAAAGATACTCAGTGTTTTTTTCCCTCCAGCAGGGATTTTGAGTGTAGTTTGGAGGGAGGCTCCACATGAGAAGTATCAAGGCTGGTGTTTGCTCTTTGGAACATGCCTGTGCTTTGTTATTAACATTTAATAAGTTCCCAAGAAAGCTTTGAAGATAATAATATGTCTACACCTTCCTTTCAACTGGTCATCTCGAAGTGATACATTGTGTCAGCGATGAGATTGGAAGGCTTTTGCAAGGAGCCAGGACTCTTTCCTTATCTTGAAAAAAGTAGTGAAAATTAAGCCCACAGAGGGGAGTGGCATGGGAGGCTGCCCTTAGAAACGTTTCCCCTGCAAGCTGTTCTGTGGTACAAATGGGGGATTATAAGGTAAACTAACTTAACGATGACTACAGGTGTCTGTGTCCTGTCTTTCAGTTTGACAGAGCTCTGCCATATCCGCTATTCCAACTATACTTCGCCACCTTGTGAGGCGGTGGTAAAGTGACCATTCCCATGAGGCAGAGGAGAAGAGAGACTCAGCAGAGGGACTTGAGAAGTTTGTCTCAGTCATAAACCAGCAGGAACACGTTGTGGCCAGGATTTCTGGACACCCTCCGTACTCAGCAGCACCTTTAACTGTTTGGTTGAGCTTTCTCAAGCTGCAAGCTCTCGTGTTGGCAGCTTCCAGGGCAAAGAGGAGGCAGTGAGTGGTACTAACTAACTAACTAGCTAACTAGCTAACTAACTAACTAACTAATGTGACCATTTCCGCAAGCCCCAGCCCCAGTCTCCTGCGTGATGGTCACATTCGCTGAATTCCAATGATCTAGTCACTTGAGATAATTCAGCCCCTCAGGGTGACCTCATCAGGGGTCAGATCTGTCCCTCTCACCCACTCAAGGATGTGCCTGTCATCTCCTTCCTCTCCTGCATGACTGACATTTCATTTACCTCAGTGAACAAAACGCCCTCGTTCACGTTTCTTAAGCCACTACTGCCACCACCACCACCACCACACACACACACTCGCTACTGCTCAGTTCTTGGCTCCCATTTTTCTGAGATTTGTGCTCACTCAGCAACAATCTTTTCTTCCTCCCACCCTACCTCCAATCCATTCTGTGCTACACCCCCAAACCCTGCTCCTGGCCTTAAATTCCTCTTGCAAATCATGTGCCGAGTTTTGCCAAACTCCTCTGCATTTGGTGATTCTTCTTCATGGAAATGTGAAGAATTCTGGAAGCCACAACCCTGGGTTTCCTGCTCCACCATCTTTGCTGGCTCCTCCTGCTCTTCCTGACTTCTGAGAATATAGTATCCTCTATCCTGTGCTGGGATCTCTTCTCTCATTTGCTACCTACTCTTAGGTGTTCTCATTTTCTCCTATGGATTTAAGTACTCCCTGTAGACATTGATGACTAGAAGATTCACACATGGCTCAGAACATCTCTCCAGTCCAGATTCCCATTCTTAACTTGCTGCTCAACATCATCTGTTCAGCGCGAACGTTCATCGCGAACCAAATCTTGATTTTCACCCTTGTATCTGATGACTGTCACCCCAGCAATGGGCTCCACCTTTACCCCAGTGTATCATCTTTGGTCCTCTTCTTCTTTTTTCCTCTCAATTCTACATCCACTCCAACATTAGCACCACCTTGGAAATAGATGTGTCGGTAGTTAGAGAGGTGGTTCGGTAGTTAATACCTATTACTCTTCCAGAGGCCCCAAGTTTGGTTCCCAGCATTCATGATTGTGTGTGTGTGTGTGTGTGTGTGTGTGTGTGTGTGTGTGTGTAAGAGAGACAACTGTCTGTAAAAATGTGTGTGACATTTACCTTGCAGAAAAGTAATACACTTGCCTAACTGAATATTCCACCCAATCCCAAGCGTCCGAGGAGGGCTTGGAAGATCCCCACGGGAAAGGTGTGCTTTCCTAGTCTCTCTCTGGCTCTCTAGGTCAAAATCCTGAGAAAGCTGTTAACTTCACTTACAGGCACAGAGCGAGTGGGAACTAGAGTAGCAACGATCAGCTACATGGCACCAGTTGATCCACCATGAATTCTTCCTCCCTCCCTTTCCTGATGAGAACCCATGATGTGACCAAACACTGAGAACTTTAGCAAACCTCGCAGACTTTCTGAAAGGACCAGCTAAATCGCAGGCCTGTAGGGCAAGGAGACCTCCAGCAATGAGGCCTTGTCCAGCCCTCCTCTGATCCTGCAGTGCTGCCTCTCACCTGCTAACCTCGGGCCACTGTGGCCTCTTGAGTTTCTCAAACATTCCGCCTGGATTGTGCCTACAGTCTTCTTTATCTCCCTAAAATCTGTTTATTTCTTTTCTTTTCTCTCTCCTTGTCTTCCCCCTCTCTTCCTTCCCTCTTTCTTATTCTTGCTCATGTCACATTTATTTTTATTTTTGTTTTTTTAGTTAGTGTTTTACTATGAGCCCAGGCTGACCTCAGGTTTGCTATGTAGCTCAGGCTGGCCTCAAACTTGCAATCTTTCTGTTTTAGTTTCCTGGGTGCTATGTTGTGTGTATGTACCACTCTGCTTGTTTCCTCCTTATCTTCTGCATGTGTTTATGTGTGTGGGTTGTATGCATGTGTGTGCACGTGTGTGTGTGTGTGTGTGTGTATGTGTATGAGTGTGTGTATGTGTGTGTGTGTATGAGTGTGTGTGTATGTGTGTGTGTGTGTATGAGTGTGTGTGCATGTGTGTGTGTATGAGTGTGTGTGTGTATGAGTGTGTGTGTGTATGTGTGTGTGTGTATGAGTGTGTGTGTGTATGTGTGTGTTTATGTGTGTGTGTGTATGTGTGTGTTTATGTGTGTGTGTGTATGTGTGTGTGTATGTGTGTGTGTGTGTATGTGTGTGTTTATGTGTGTGTGTATGTGTGTGTGTACGAATGTGTATGAGTGTGTGTGTGTGTGTATAGGTGTATGTGTGTGTATGTATGTGTGTGTGTGTGTGTATAGGTGTATGTGTGTGTATGTATGTGTGTGTGTGTGTATAGGTGTGTGTGTGTGTGTGTGTGTGTGTGTAGGTCAGTGCTGAGTACTTTTCTCTCTTGGTCTTCACTTTATTTTTGAAAGACAGGGTCTCTCACTGAACCTGGAGCTCTCCATTTGGGCTAGCCTGGACGGTCAGCAAGGCCCCCTCATGCCACCCATCTCTGTACCCACAGTGCCGGTGGGGATAGGTGTGTGCTGCCATGCCTGGATTCTGTGGGGTGCTAGTGCTTCACACTCAGACCTTCATATATAAACAGCAAGCACTTTATCCACCAAGTTATCTCTCCAGCCCTTCCCCTCTGCTCAACTGGCCTGTCTTCAGAATTGTCTTACTGACAACTGTATAAAACTCTCTTCATGCCCCCCCCCAGTCACCCTAGGCACACATCCTGCTGCATTGTCACAACATTTGTGTTCATAAAAGTTACATTTCATACTCGGCTGTTTTCTACCCCCCCCCCCCAATGATAAACATGGCTGAGATACCAAATGACAAATACTGTTGGTAAGCCTTGAAAACACTGATGACAATTCAAAAGAAACAACACTTAGATTAGATCATATAGGTCTTTGAATGTTTGCTATGAAAGTGGTTAAAAATAGAAATGCTCTTAATCTCTGATCTCAATCAAAGACTCAGTTTCCGTGATGAAATGTAGGAGGCGTCCTGTGAGAAGCATCTAATGAGAATATGTGCAAGGAGCGTATGTTCCAGACAGTAACTCCTTTCTTGGTTGTGGCTGCCAAGCCTGATGACCTGAATTTGATCCTCATATGACCCACAGTGTGGAAGGGGAGAAGTGACCCCCACAAAGTTGTCCTGTGACCTCCACATGCATGCCATGGCAGGTACTCCCATACCTGAAATATTTTTTAATGTAATGAAAAACTTACAGACAATGTTTTGTGGTACAATTATATTTGTGTAACCGCTGAAGAAAGAACTGACTTAATTATAATACTAAAAGCATTTTGAGATAAGATACCAGCAGGGACAAGGGTGAAACTCACTCATTGTCTGCCTTGCCAGCAGGAAGTGTCAGCAGAAGTGGAAGGACACATCCTCCTGGGTCATTACCGCCAAACTTAGTGACTAATGAATGTCCATCAAAAGTCTTGACTTCCCCAGAAAAGGCCCTGGAGAAATGATGACAGAATACTCCAGAGATCCGTCAGGCCTACAGATGAGCTGAGTTACTTCTTTTTCTTTTCTCTTTTCTTTTCTTTTCTTTTCTTTCCTTTCCTTTCCTTTCCTTTTCTTCTTTTCTTTTTCCTTTTTCTTTCTTTTTTTCTCTCTCTCTTTCTTCTTTCTTTCTTTCTTTCTTTCTTTCTTTCTTTCTTTCTTTCTTTCTTTCTTTCTTCCTTTCTTTCTTTCTTTCTTTGTTTTTTGAGACAGGGTTTCTCTGTTGTAACTCTGGCTGTCCTGGAACTCACTCTGTAGACCAGGCTGGCCTCAAACTCACAGAGATCTGCCTGTCTCTGCCTCCCGGGTGCTGGGTTAAAGGTGTGAGCCACCTCTGCCTGGCATCTACTTCTTTCTAAGTGAGAAATGTTCATGTGATGACAAGGAGCTTTCAGTAAAATAAGTCCTAGGAGATATTTCTGAAACACTGGATGCACTGAATCCATCCCTTCAGGACAAAGGGGACACTTAGAATAGTGAGCCTCAGAGGTGGGGAGTGCTTAATGCTGCTGGCTACGCACAAGACTTCTGACTTAACTCTCTCTTTTCTCCTACATTTCCTACCTGTGGTCTCTCTTTTTACGATTCCTTTCTTTCCTTATACTGGTTTTCTCTAGTTCTGTAGATTTTATTTTTCTTCTTTAAAAAAGTATGTTTTTGTGTTTATATGTGGGTAAGTGTGTGTGAGTGAAGGTGCTCACAGAGGCCAGGAGATGGGGCGGATCACCTAGAACTGGAGTTTTATGTGCTGGGAACCAAACTCCAGTCCTCTGAAGAGCAGCACACCCTCTCAACCGCAGAGCCATCTTTCCAGCCCCAGAGACTTTTACAATTACACCTATCTATCTATCTATCTATCTATCTATCTATCTATCATCTATCTATCTATCTATCTATCTATCTATCTATCTATCTATCATCATCCCTATCTATCATCTATCTATCATCTATCTACCTATCTATCATCTATCTATCTATCATCTATCTATCTAGTGTGTATGTGTGTGGACCTCTAAGTTTCCTGGCATGTGTGTGGCAGTCAGAAGACAATTTGTGGGATTTGGTTCTCCCCTTCTGCCATACAGGTCCCAGGGATTGAATTCAGGCCATCAAGCTTGGCAGCGGGTACCTTTGCCAGCCGAGCCATCCTTGCTCACTGTGTGATGTCTCTTGAAACCTCTCACAGCTCTGCTTGCTCTCCACTCTCAGCTTGTTTCACTGGAAGCAATCAGAGCTGACCTTCCACCATGTACCTACTCACACCTACCTTCCAGGAGCTCGGGTTTCCCAGCCCACCAGAAACCTTGCCTTGCTGTTCCTGTTCACTCTCCCCAACTTAATGGAAACCTCTGGGCACGTCCCCTTCTGTCTCTGTCATCATCATTCTCCTGAGCAAGTCAGGAAAGGTGCGGAAGGGGCTGGAGACGTGGTTCAATGGTTAGGTTGAAGAGAGCTTCAACGGTTAAGGCTGCATGTTACTCTTCCAGAACCCATTTCACAGCAAGCCATTTAAGTCCAGCTTCAGGGGATCCAATGCCCTCTTCTGGCTGCCACAGGAACCGCACTTGTGTGCACATACCCTGTCCCCATGCCCACCACACCGAGTAATTAAGAAGAAAAGAGCAGATAAACTAATACAAGTTTCTCTTTATTGTATGTTACCCATGAGTGACAGCAACTGTTTCTATTTTCAATAAAAACCATAACAAGAGTGGTCTTCCCTCTTCCCTCTTTCATTCTTTTTTTGAACACACTATGTACTTTAACCCCCAACACGCCACTGAAGCTGGTTTCATCAGTCAGGGTTTTCTAGAGGAACATAATTGATAGTATGCACACGCATGTACATGCATACATATATACATACATATGTGTGTATATGCTAACAAAAGGGAATGCATTGAATCAGCTTACAGACACATCCAGTCTATGGTTTGTGGGTCAAATGTGGCCCAGACAAATTTGTATGAATGCGGCCCAACACAAAATTGTAAGCACATTTAAAACATTATGAGGGCTTGTGTGTGTGCGTGTGCGTGTATTTTAGCAGTTCAAAAAGTTCTACGTATTTATTACTAAACCACCAAATGGCCCCTGCAGTTAAACACGCTCATGGCTCCAGAGGCCAACGCTTCACCACCGTCCGTTATGACGGAGGATCATGAGTCAGCACAGACAGCTGTGTCATTGTACACGAACCCTTACAGACCGGGCTTGGCTCTATTCCAGTGTCTTGTCTTGGGAGTTGGCCCTGATTTTGTTACCTTTTTTCATTTCAATCCTTTGGGGAATGGGACCATTTTTGCTTTTGTATTGTAGCCAGAAATAGTTTGATTGTGAAAATACTTGGTGAGAAACTTTGTCAAGTGTACAGCTCCCAATGGCGAAGGAAGAGAGACTGTGATTTTTTTTTTTTTTGTAACTCGATTGTGCAGCTTTTGAGTGTGAACTTTGAGGACGACCATATCAAGCTATAATGTCAAATGGTTGGGCACTCTTCATGCTAATTGGAGGCTGGGTGATTCAACAATAATCATCTGCACACCGGGGAGCCAGATAACCTGGTAGCTTCAAAGTCTAAAGAGCTGGAAGCCTCAGAACAAGGGGCTCCAAGATGCAGCCACAGTTGAAGGTTAGAAGCCTGGAGGCTCCACTGGAGGGCTGCTGGTGTGAATCATGTTGAAAGGTTGAAGCAGCTGGGGTCCAATATCAGCTGGTGATGAGAGTAGCAAGGAGGAACTTTCAGGGGAGGAGAATTTGAGATTATACAAGATGAGGGCTTCCTTCTTCCGCTTTGGATCTCTCTAGGTCCCTAACTAATTAAGATGGTGACACCTACATTCGTGAGGGCCTTTCCCCACTCAGGTTGCTATCGCGCATGTCAATCATCTCTGGAAACACTCTTACAGACATACCTAGATGTCTGTTTCTCCAGCCTCCGAGTCAATCAACTCAAGCTGATAGTCGAGATTAGCCATCAGACCGTTTTCCTCCCTAGTGACCCTTGTGTCAAGATCCATCAGTCATCCAGCAGATGGGAAGGTGAGCCCATTTCCCCCTCACTGCAGGTCTCAGGAGTGTCTGTTAAGGGTGACTGGGCCTTCCACTTGGACACTGCTGGTTTCCAGGACTCCATGTACTGTTGTTGGTTTTCCTTCTGTATCAAGGACACTCATTCTCATAGTCCTTTACAGGCTTCAGTCTTCAGACCTTTTCCCTCTCTGGACACTCTCACCCTAGGGACCTTACCAGGTCTTTATCCTCACATTCCTACTCACAGTTATGTCTTTCCCCTGTTCCAACTCATCTGTTCAGCGTGGTACTCAGGGTCCCCACTTGAACATGGGACAAGAACCACTGAAGCATGTACCAAAACAAAATATCGCTTTCTCCTCCGCTCTACATGTGCCCACACAGAAGACTTTCTGCCTCGGTAAAGGCTATCTTCTCACAGCAGGTCAGATCCTACATTTATAGTCCATCTTAACGTTTCTCTTGTCCAACCCATCAGGTTTGGCTCTTTCTTACTACCTTTGAAGTATATTTGGAAGCTAAACCCTTCTCTCCATATATCCACTATCAACCCTAAGCATCCCCCCCCCCTTTGAAGCAGGGTATCATTATGTAGCCCAGGTAACCTTCAAACTCAGGATCCTCCTGCCTCTGCCTCCTGAGTGCTGGAATTAAAGGTGAGTGCCACCACGCCTGGCCTAACATTTATTTTTACTTCGATTTTTTTCCAAATGTTTTTACCAATGTATACTTTGATCAGTAATGCAAGTTATCCATAGTTATCCATATCCAACCAATGGATCTTGGTATTATCAATCTTTTAAACTGTGGCCGCCTTGCTGGCTATGTGGTAGTGTTCCTTGTACTCTCAATTTGCATTTACTGATGAGTAGTGACTGTGAACACATTGGCATGTGAATTACTTATCGAGATCCTTTGCTTATTTATTTGTTTCGCAACACTGGGATTGGATTTAGGGCTTCTCATTTTATTACTGAACTGTATTCTTATTTTTTTCTCTCTCTCCTTTTTAAGGTCATATAGCCCAGGCTGGCCTCAAACTTGCTTTGTAACTGAAAATGACCTTGAACTTCTGATCCTCTTGCTTCTATCTCCTGAGTGCTGTGATTTTGAGTTTATATGGCACCATGTCTGGCTTTATGCAGAGCTGGGGACTGAACCTAAGGCTTTGTGTTTGCTTGGGAAATGCTCTACCAAATGAGCTACATTCTGCCTTTGTAGCCCTTGTTACTTCTTATTTTGCTAAAACGTGCAGGCTGTCCTTGAACTTTTGATCCCCTTGCCTTAGTCTCGGGAGGAGCTGGGATTAGAGAGCTACACTGTCACAGCACTCAGCTGTCTTGCCTCTTGCCTGTTTTTAACTGGGCTGTTGTTCATTATTGGCTGTTATGGAATCTTGGTTATATAAGTCTGTTGCTGAATAGCGTGTCGTGAACATGTTCTGTTTTCTCTTTGCCTTGCTGATGCTTCAGTTATTTATTTCCTGTCTTGGGACTTAGCCCTCAATAGGCAAGCATGCCACAGCTGACATCCCAGCTCCAAGTCAGTTTCTGAAACAGCAATCATGCTATGCAGAGTTTTCTATTTCTCCTTGCATGGATTTCAATAACATGTTTTCTTTAAAAAAAAAAAGTCCCTTTGAAAAAATTCAAATGTATCCAGGTGGTGGTGGTGCATGCCTTTAATCCCAGCACTCAGAAGGCAGAGGCAGGCGGATCTCTGTGGAGGCCAGCCTGGTATACAAAGCACAGAAATCCTGTTTCAAAAGAAAAAAAATTTAAATGTACTGGTAGGGTTTTCAATAAAACATTCTTCTAATTTATTTTTTTTATCTTTTATTTTTTTGCCTATGGCATTTCAGATGATACAAATTAGACTGGCCGATATTTTATTCTAGAGTATTTTATTTTGGTGTTGGGGATCCAACCCAGGACCTCACAAATGTACTTTTCTTCTTGATCAATCTTTCCAGTTATTAAAATTTTCACTCCTTTTAAAGAGCTGACATCAGTCTCTGGCAGCTTCCTACTGAATGCTTGCTTCCCTTTCCTTTTAATTTATCTTTTTTTTTTTTTTAGTCTAATCTTTTTCCAACTTCTTAAAAATGTATGCCAGTATGAAAGATCCTTTTCCAGTGAGACTTTTCAGTTTTAAACTGAAACCACCTCTCTCACGGCTTTTAACGTGTTTTCTTCATCTCGTTTTTATTTTCTGTGTATGCGTGTTTTGCCTGCCTGCTTGTGTATACCACGTCTGTGCCTGGTGCCCACAGAGGTCAGAATATCGCATCCAGTCCCCTGGAACTGGAGTTACAGACAGCTGTGAGTTCCCAAGTGGGTGCTGGGGATCAAATTGAAAATCCCTGCAAGAGACGCCAGTGCTCTTAACTGTTGAGCCATCTCTCCAACCTCATATTTTCCTTTTTTTTCTTTTTTTTCACCATAGTACTGATATCAAAGAGGCTGCCCCGATAAAGTTGATCAGCCTTGCTTTATATACTATCTAGTACTTTCCGTAAGCTGCTAAACTACTAACTCGTAGGAGCCCCAAGGTAGGGAGGGACAGTAGGATTAGTGTCCTAAATTATGGCCTTATATTCTTTTTAGTACTTTCATTAATTTACTAAACACAGAGATTTCTTTCCTCTGGGCTTGGCGATCCTTTCCCTCTAACGTCTATAAACGTCAGGAGTTTCTTCTGTTCTGCAGGGAGCTGCAGGATCTCCACCGCATCCCAGCTCCCTTACTACCAGCGGCCAGCACTATTGCAGGACCTTATCACCTGAAATCCATCTCAGCGCATCTCTACCAATCCTGGAAAGAATCTTTAGTATTTAAAATAAACATAATCTTCACGAAGGTGGAGACTGATTTATTTTGTTCATAGATAAACCTCCAAATCCTAAAGCAATTTTTGTTTATGGACTGAAGCAAGGAATTAGTGTATTCAATGAAGGAACGGGAGCAAATTTATCGAGCGTTATATGAGACTTAATTATATTCCCAGGTGAATATATAATTTTTACACAGGCACAAGAAAGAATGAAATTCATGATTAGAAATCCAGGTCTAAGAGCTGGGATGTCGCTCGGTGGTGTGGAGGACTTGGCTAGCATGTAGAAGGGTTTAGTTCCTAGGATCTGGAGAAGGAAAAAAAAAAAAATCCAAATAGAAACCCAGGTTTAACTCAACAACCTGTGTTCTCTACTTTAAACATCGAGAGTACATTTTGTAAAAGCCAGAAGCCAAGCAGTAGCGGTGCAGGCCTTTAATCCCAGCACTCCGGAGGCAGAGCAGGAGGACAGCCAGGGCTACCCTGTCTCGGATCTCCTGTCTCCCAAGCCAGAAAACCCTCGCAGGTCTGAGCCCAGCCTCTGGAGCCTGGCCCTGGTCTCGCAGCCTGAGCTTGGGTAGTGAGCCAGGCTTAAGAAGCACCCGGGCGGTAAAGAAGCCTCGCGGAACGCAAAGGCAGAGGCTGTGTTTCCGGCCGGAGCGCAATCCCGTCTCCCCCGGAAGCGGCGCACGCTGTCTGAGTAACGGTGGCGGCGGCAGCGGCAGCAGCGGCACAGCGATGGACCTGGAGGAGGCGGTAGGGACCTAGAGGACCGCGTGGAGGTCCGACTCGGCGTTTCCTGACTTACAGGGCCGTAGGGAGCCAGGCGGAGGAGGAGCAGCGCCGGAAGGAAGCGTCGGCTGGGGGCGGCGACCTGCAGAGGGGGCGGCGACCTGCAGAGGGGGCGGAGCGAGGGGTGGAGGCCGTGCTGGCCTGGAGCCAGGCTGCGTTCCCACCTCGGGCGGGTGCGGATGTTCGTGCACATGGGGCGTCGGCCACGAGGACCGTGAGCTGTGGGCTTGTGGGGTGGCTAGTCCCATGACTCACCCTCTCTGGAGAGGACATCTAGCAAAGCTCACTTTTTATGCTGTGCTGGTGAGGGAGGTCAGGACCTGGAACGTGTGATGCTTCCAAGTAACCCCATCTGCCGGGGTAACTGATTCGAGGTCCCTGCTGAGGACATTCTAATGTGCTCTTAGGGTTTCTGTTACTGCGATGAAAGACCCATGCCCAAAAAGCAAGTTGCAGAGAAAAGTGTTTATTTGGCTTACACGTCAGAATCACTGTTCATCATCTAAAGAAGTCAGGATAGGAACTCAAACAGGACAGGAACCTGGAGGCAGGAGCTGATGCAGAGGCCATGGAGGGGGCTGCTTACTGGCTTGCTTCCCATGGCTTGCTCAGACTGTCTTTCAATAGAACCCAAGACTACCAGCCCAGGGATGGTAATATATATATATGCAAAAAAGATTTATATATATAAATATATATGCAAAAAGATAAATATATCTCAAATGCTTGCCTGGCATCTAAGGCAGTCAGAAGAAGGGATCAAATCTCCTGGAAATGCAGTTACGGACAGTTATAAGCTGCCATGTGGGTGCTGGAATTGAACCCAAGTCTTCTTGAAGAGCTACAGCAGGTGCTCTTAACCACTAAGCCATCTTTCCAGCCCCCTACAACCCTATCTTATAGAGGCATTTTCTTAATTGAGGTTCCCTCCTCTCAGATGACTTTAGGTTCTGTCAAGTTGACACAAAACTATTGAGCACGTGAGCCCATATCTCATCATACCATGTGAATGTCATTGAACTTCACATGCACTTTTAACATAGTAGGCGTGTTCAGTGATGGACCCATAAGTCAAACACCAAAGAATTAGGAACCAATTCTGTGTGTGTCCACTGGCAGAATGGTAATAGAGGGTCCCACATTAGACTGTCAGTAAATACTAATAAATATTGAATGATGGATGATCAGTGGTCTAAGTAATAAGTTGATAAACTGAAATGATAATCCACCATGATCCATCAGTATAGACCATGGGTAGATCCCAGGCCCCCTTTGCTTACTGTAGCACCTCCAGTACCCAGCT
Organism: Cricetomys ansorgei; assembly: GCA_026225945.1. Taxonomy (NCBI): domain Eukaryota; kingdom Metazoa; phylum Chordata; class Mammalia; order Rodentia; family Nesomyidae; genus Cricetomys; species Cricetomys ansorgei. The sequence goes on along the minus strand of JAMJFZ010003232.1, from coordinate 3,788,385 downwards.
AGAAGTCTAGTACACACATAGTTGATACCCTTTATATTGCTGGATGAAACATCTGCTTCGTGGTACCTTTTCAGTACCCCAGAGGAAATGCCAATGGTGTTTCTAATCTTTGTATTTTTGTCCTGACCATTCATACACTGGGTCATCTTTTTCTCCCTTAGCACTTCTAAGAAGTTTTACTTACATCTTTGATTATTTCCAGCTTAGCCTTGTCCACTTTTCCTTCTTTGTTCTCTGTGTATTTTAATAGTTTTATGGAATAGTTGCTGTGTTTCCTATTACTAAAGAGACTGAACTTGTCTCCTTATTTATAGCTACTATCTGATGTATTTTTAATTTTCTATTTTTTTTTTAAATATATGGGGTGAACTTGCCAGGAGCCCTGGAGGCAGAACTTAAGACGAGTGTATTGGTCTGGCAGTAACAGTTCTTTTACCTTCTATAGAAATCGTTCACAGACCGCTGTTCACAGTGTGCTGCTGTCTCCTGGGGTCTTACTGATGAAGGCAAATACTATTGTACATCCTGCCACACTGTCACAGACGTAAGTAACGTGTCATTCACAAATTAGCTTCTGTTTTAAAAATCACAGTTTGAACCTGGTGTGTGACCTGCGAATCTATGTTTATCACCTGTTCAATGACCAAATGCAAAGAATAAAAACCGTCTTCATGAATACAGTCTTGGATTAAGAACTTTGCAAATTAGATTGAGGATGAACTTTTACAATTATGTTGAGGCACATTTATAAATGATTTTTATATTTATTCTGTATGTATATGGGAATATTTAACAATGTACTTCAGAGAGATATTTTAAAATTAGTTTTTAATGTGTTGCACTATTGCAGAGATTTGGAAGATAGAGTGTTAAAATGATGGAGACTGACAGTAATTGAAACACACTTTGTTATCACTTTGTGACTTTGTGTAGCTCCTTTGCAGAGTACCCAGTGCTTTCTCTCACCAGCCGTGTAATTTCTGCCTCACAACAACCTGTGAGATGCAGTGTTATGCCTAGACAGAGCAAGTAAAGGTCAGGAGTTGAGTTAGTGGTGGTTGTTGTTTTATTTTGCTTTGTTTTAAGACAGAGTATTACTGTGTAGACCAGGCTGGACTTGAACTCGAGATCCAAAAGAACTGACATTAAAGGCATGTGCCACTATACCTGGTACCAGTTGAGTTAATTTGCTAATGTCACAGGAGTGTGAAGATTTGAGGTAGAATTTGAACTCAAGTCTTCTAACTCCAGGGTTCACCTTATCACACCTACCTACCTTCCTTCCTTCCTTCCTCCCTCCCTTCCTTCCTTCCTTCCTTCCTTCCTTCCTTCCTTCCTTCCTTCCTTCCTTCCTTCCTTTCTCTCTCTCTCTCTTTCTCTCTTTCTCTCTATCTCGTTTTTTTTTTTTTTCTTTTTCATTTTTCTTTTTCATTTTTCTTTTTTGAGACAGGGTTTCTCTGTTGTAACTCTGGCTGTCCTGGAACCAGGCTGGTCTCGAACTCACAGAGATCCACCTGCCTCTGCCTTCCGAGTGCTGGGATTAAAGGCGTGCACCACCACTGCCTGGCCACACCTGTTTCCTAAACTAGAGATCGTCACTCTATACTGTGTAACCTTGGTAAATGAGATCATCTTTACAGTGGGAGTTCAAGGTCATGTTCTGGTGAGTGTGCCTTTAGGCCAGTAACCAAAGTAACCAAATGTGAAGAGTCTGCTGCTGGACAAACTAAACATGCCAAGACTGATCTCCAAAGGAAAGGATTTGCTGTAAGTGCAGAGTCAAGAAGGAATAATATTGCCTTCACCATATTGTTCAGAAAAGATAGCTGGGACAGAAGAGAGACTATACCCCAACATAGAGAATTCTTACCTCAGGCAACTAAAAGTCTATCTAGCTTGCAATTCAGTTACACAAGTGCTTTTCTTCCTACTTCCCTCCTTTCCTCCTTTCCTCCTTCCCTCCTTCCTTCCCTTCCTCCCCCCCCTTTCTTTCTTTTTGTTTTTAAAGGTGTGTGTATGTGTGAGTGTGTGCATGTGTGTGCAGGTGCCGTGGAGTCCAAAAGAGGAAGCTGGGTTTGGGATGGCTGTGAGTTGCCTAACATAGGTGTGGAAACCCCAGGGTCCTCTGCAAGACCTGCACATACTCTGAGCCCTGAGCCCTCTCTTCAGCACTGCACAAGTGTGTTTCCTTGGGGTGGCTTCTTCAGTCTACAGCTCAGATGCTTGTTTTCTTCCCTGTTAGTCAGAAGAGGGTATTAACAGACATATACTTAACCAGAAACTCTGATGGAATGATGGAACACTAATCTCCTTGATCATGGGGATGGTCTCCTAGAGACACGTCTCATCAAGACACATATATACTCAAGTGCACAGATACAGCAGATTGGACGCTTGAAATGAATGCAGTTTGTCCTCTGCTTTGATGCTCACAGAGGCTCTGGTGGTTTAGTCACTGTTAATTTTGTAGTGTAGTTCAAATATAACGTAGTGAAGGAGTGGATGTCATAATGCAGACGGAGCCAGGGCACTATTTTTATAGGAATCGCACAGCCGTAACTAATGGCTTCTTTTATTTCTGTCTTTGATGTCTCTTGGTTCTGTCTGATTAAGTCTACTACCATCATTTTTAGTTTGAAGGAATACAGTATTCCTACCTAGCTTCATATTTAAGACTCTCAACCCAATGGGGTAAGAATTTACAGTTCTTGAAGGTGGGCAACACGTTTCTTTTCTTTTTCCCACTGTGCAGGGATGAGGGGTGGGGACCTAGTGCCTTCTGAGTGCTAGACATGTGTCCTACTAACTTCATCCCTGGTCCCAACATGTTTTTATAAAGGACCACGAGCCTCGGAGTCTTCGCTCCATGCAATAGGCAAACCTGTGTGTTATACAGCTTCATTGTTACTCTTGGCTTTACAACTAATCCAGGCATATTCGACCCACAAAGTAGTATACAGCTGGTGTTTCCTGGAGTTGTATAGTGTGGTGCTGTTGAAACCCAGTGGGTGAAGAATGGCCAGTGAGTCAGTGCACCTGTGACAAGTGGAAGTTGTGGTATAGCTTGTCTGACCTCCCTGCTTCCTGCCTTTCCCCTAGTTCACTGTATAATTCCTCTAGCTCTATACAATCTGTACACTGTACAATCTGAGCAAAGCCTTCTCATTAGGAAGTATTTTTCCTGGTGTGTTTTTTTCAGGAAAAAGAATTTAAGGTTTTTAATTTGGCAGGTTTAGACAACATATTTTTCGCAAGTTTGCAAGTTCTTAAATATTTAATAAAATTATGGGCCCACAGTATGTGAGTTCATGTGAGGAGCTTTGTACACTGTGCAGATGGAAGCCCAAATCACTATATTCTCCGGACACACTCAGCAGCATCTGTACAGTCTTTGTTTTCTGTGAATGGAAAGGAAAAGGGAGACTAGTGAGTACTACTGAGTCTTTTGACGATCTTTACTGTGTTCTTGTATTGCTGGTTTCTATTAAGTATGTGAATATTCCATAATATAGCCATTTGGTCAGTTAATCATGGCTTCACTGGGATGTTTGGCCTAACCTAGTTTTTTGTTGTTTTGTATCTTAGATAGTCAGTGTAAAGCCGCCTCCCACCTTTTACATGTTTTACCTGTTTTATTTTAAATAATTCTTTGGTGTTATTTTGGTGTGTCCTACCTTTTCACTATAGCTAACTTAGCATATCATATTGCTTTGAAAATAATACCTGTGACTAGAGAGACCGTAGTCCAGAAATCCTGTTGTTAGAGATGTGTCTCTTATTCTATGTGTTTGTTTGAGACAGGATCTCATGTTCCCCAGGCTGGCTTTGGGGGATTGAACCTAGGGTTTGGGGCACATTTTGCAAGCACTTTACCAGCTGAGTTACATCCTCAGCCCATGCCTTTTATTCTTAATTAGGTTGATTCTGCTGGGGTGGTATAGCCTGGAATTCCAGTACATGGAGACAAGGAGATCATAAACTTGAGGCTTGCCCAGGCTATCTGGAAACCGCCCCTCTCCAAAAACAAACAAAAAAAAAGAGATGCTTCATTCTTAATCTTTAAAATTAGAAGAATATATTAATATCATTAATTATTAAAATCTTTTACTTTTCTCCAGAAAAAAGACTTAGCATTTTGTTTTTGGTTGTAAGAAAGTCAGTTTTAGATATCTGCCCTTGGTAACAGTGGGCATTGATCAGTTTGCTATGAATGGTACTAACCATTACCATTCTAAGATTCTGTTTCACTGAAAATAAAAAGAAGTGCTTTCATTTTATTTATTTTATTTTTTCAAACAGGTTCTTACTTTATAACCCCTGGCTGGCCTGGAACTTACCATGTAGACCAGGCTGGCCCTGCCTCTGACACCCAAATTCAGGGATTAAAGGACTGTCTCCCATTCCTATGGTAGTTCTTTTGTAAATGAAATTCCTGTTGTTGCTCTGTTGAAGGAGGATGAGCTCCTTCACCTACGTGGCAGGCAACAGCAGTCACAATGAGTCAGGAAATTGTTTTTGTTTTTGTTGTTGTTGTTTGTTTGCTTTGAGGGAGGGTCTATGTAGCACAGGCTGCCCTTAAACTCCTGATCTTCTTGCCTTTACCTCCTAAGTGCTAGGATTGGGCATGTGCCACTGTCCCTAGCCATAAATTGTTTTAATGTTAAAGTGTATTTTTCTTGGACAAATATTTGGGTATATTTTATTTTTGGTCTGATTTTAAAAGTTAGTATATTTTTTACATTTTCCCTTTTAAAAAAATAAATTTATTTTTAATATGTTACTGTTTACTATTTTTATTTATTTATTTGTTTGTTTGTTTATTTATTTATTTGAGATAGGATTTCTCTGTGTAGTTCTGGCTGCCCTAGAACTTGCTCTGTAGACCAGACTAGCCTCAAACTTAAAAAATCTGCCTGCCTCTGCCTCCCAAATGCTGGGATTAAAGGTGTGCACAACCACACCTAGATTTTTAAATTTCTATTAATTAAAATATAATTATCTGGTTTAGAATACAGGTTTATTTGTTTGGTTACTGTGTGCATGCTCTTTTATGAACCAGATTTTTTTTTTTAATGAAAAAGTAGCATAAAGATTAACCAGTCAGGGCTGGAGAGATGGCTCAGTGATTAAGAGCACTGGCTGCTCTTCCAGAGGACCGAGTTCAATTCTCAGCAACCACACGGCAGCTCACAGCTGTCTGTAACTCCTGTCCCTCACACCAGTGCACATAAAATAAAGCAGGGAATAAATTGTATATAAGGCAAGGTCACCTAGCATTGCTTCACTGTCATCTGTCGAGTCACGCTCAGTTCGGTCCCCAGGCACGTCCCAGAGCGTACTTGGAAACGCTTGGGGTGCAGAGTTCTCTTCACTGTCTTTGTTTTCTACAGCGATCTGAGGACGTTGTGAACACTGCAGTTATCCCTAACACCAAGATCAACTCCATCAGCCGGGGGCTGAGAAAGAGAAGCAGACATGGTGAGCGCAGGCACTCACGTACTTCAACTCCGCTAAACATCTTCCTTCATGATTTAAGGACACAGAATGGAATGGAATTTTAAATAAATTCCAGACAAAATGCCAGCATTTTAAGCAGAAAATCAAACTAGACTTAAAAGTTACTGCTGGTGGTAGAACTGGAAGCAAATGCATTGAAGTACATGTTGTTGGCAAGCTGTTCCCTGGTGAAGCAGCTGTCATGCAGAAGATAGTAACAGTGTAGCTGTTCATACGTGCTGATCTATGTCCTGTGCTGTGCAGAAATCATGATATGATTTTCTGAAATGGTTTAGCTGTGAGCTTGTCAGATTAGGCAGGTAACACCATATTCAGCTTTCAAAACACCAGTTCTCATAACTGAATTTTGAACACACCTTTTTAAAATAGGAAAGATTGTTTTTCCCTAAAAAGGCTACAGTGTGGGTGCTAAATCCAGTGAATCTTTACAGTGGGCCATTATTGAAAAGGATCAGAAAACATCTGCCTGATGTTTTGTATGTTTGTGACTAACTAGGACCAAATAGATTCTTAAATGGGAAACCACTGCCCTAATGATGATAGTAAAGAGTTCTATAGAAGGCACCCCAGGCATGTGTAGCAATTATAAACATTGCACACAACGCTACTACTGTCTTAGTTAGGGCTCCTATTGCCTGTGAAGAGACAACATGACCATGGCAACTCTTAGAAAGGAAAGCATAATTAGCTGTGCTTACAGCTCAGAGGTTCAGTCCACTATCGTCATGGCAGGAAGTATGGGTACACAGACAGACAATGCTGGAAGGAGCTGGGAGTTCTACATCTGGATGGGCAGGCAACAGCAAGGGAGTGTGAGCCACTAGGTCTAGCTCGAGCATCTGAAACCTCAGAACCCTCCCCCAGTGACACACTTCTTCCAATAAAGCCATGGTTCCTCCAAAAAAGCCGTGCCTCCTAACAGAGCCACCTCCTATGAGCCAGTGGGGCCCATTTGCATTCAAACCACCACAGTCACACACAGCAATTTTAAAAAGGTGAAGAATAAAATACTCAGGATACATCTGGTACTTAGGCACCAGTATGTACCAGAGTCCTTATTTTCAGGTTCTCTCTGACCCAGAACCATTTCACTAGAGCAGAAGGCCACTGTGGATTTATTTTCTTTAAATGTTTCTATTGCCCTTTCCTGGATGTCGGGACATCATTGCTTGGGTCTTGACATTTGCTTATTTGTTGACCAGAATACGTGCTGAAATGGAACAGAAAACTGGTAAAAGCAGTGACCAAGTATTTTCATCCAGGAATGTTTTGAGCAATATAAAATACACATTTTAAAAACTTAAATCTCACTGTTTGTGGTGGCCAAGCCTTTAAGGCCAGCAGTTGGGAGGCAGAACAGGCAGACCTCTGAGTCCACGTTAGCCTGATCTGTTTATTGAGTTCCAGGACAACAAGGGCTACATGTTGAGACCCTGTCTCAAAAACAAAACAAAAATAAATAAATAAATAAACCCAAAAAATGTAAATTTTATCTGTTTTTAAAACATGACTAGTCAGTTTTCTGCCTTTTATGATAACATTTCAGAACAACTATAAACAATTGAAAAAATTCAATATGTTAACAAACTGGTTAGTTTTAGCATTTCTATACAAACACGTCAGATTGGAATAAAGAATACAAAGATAGAAACTATTCATGGCTGGGCATGGTAGTGGATGCCTGTACTCCCAGCACTTAGGAGGCAGAGACAGAGATAGGGAGATTAATAAAATTTTGAGCCCTGCCTGGTCTACATAGCAAGTTATAGGCTGGGCTGAGTTATATATAGCAGGACCTTATTTAGAAAAAAAAAGCAAAGTGGACACACACACACACACACACACACACACAGAGATGTGCATGTGCTCGAGAAAAGAAACTACTTGAGAAACAGAAATAAAAGTCTTCTGACACACGCATGTAAACGGAAATTGCATTATGTATAGGCATCATTGTAAATTAGGAATATATGTGTTTAAAGCTTTTATTTGTTCTTTAGACAAAGGCTGGGATTGGTATGTATGTGAAGGTTTTCAGTGCATACTTTATCATCAAGCAGAAGCCCTGAAGACCCTTGGAGTAAGCCCAGAGCTAAAGGTAAGCCATTTGTGTCTTTGTTTGAGAGAGTGAGGTTTGAGTTGACCCGTGAGGAGTCAGTAGTAATAGCCAGAGCTCTGCCCTTCACTACAATTGTCACCCTGAACAGATGGTTTTCATTCTGTGGCCTTGAGTGTGTAAAATGTGGGCTCCATGGTGATCTTTAATGTCTTTTCCTTCCCCTTACTCCAAGATTAGAGGTATATCTTGAGGTCTGTGTTTAATCCCAGGCACTGAAAAACAGAACAAAACATTACTTATTCAATGTTTCCCATGTACCTGATACAAAACCCGTGAGAGCATACAGACTGGAGGTGCTCTGTAAAACCTGAGAGCTTGTGTGGATAAACACACCTCTGTACATGTCATAGTGATTCACTACTTGCTTTCCTTCCACCTTAGGACGAAGTTCTACACAATTTTTGGAAGCGCTACCTTCAGAAGAGCAAGCAGGCCTATTGTAAAAACCCAGTTCATACAAGTGGGAAGAAAGCCAAGGTGAGCCACGGAGCTTGACAAGTGGGACTAAAGTTCGAGTTGTGTGGTAGAGAGACAAAGGTGGTGTTTGTGTTTGCCTGAGTCTGACTGTGGTGCTTGTCTGTGGATTTTCAGGGAAGAGGCTTCTGTTGCAATCCAGAATGGTCTGGACTTCACAGTGAGTTGTGGTCTCTTATTAAACCAGTTGAAGCATAAAGGCAATTCAGACTCATCTTCCTTTTAAAGACTTTTGTTATTGTTTTGGTTTTGGTCTTTTGAGTCAGAATCTCATTCCATAATCTAGGCTAGCCTTGGACTCCTGGTAATCTTCATGTCTCAGCCTTTAAAGTGCTAGGATTACAGTTACTATACCCAGCTCATTTATTTTATACAGAGAACTTTAAGGAATGTCTTTTTTGTTTTGCAGTATTGAGGTCAAACTCACATGCTAGGAAAGCTTTGTGCCTCTTGAGCTCCGCCCCCAGCCTAGAAGAGTGGAGGGCTCTCAAGGGACTTCTTCATTTGGCTATTTAGTTTGTGGGGTTTATTTGTCTTTTTTGTTTATTTTTATTAATGTTAGATTTTTTACATGTTATTCATGTTTATTATTGTTGTTATTATTATTGTTTTTTGAGACAAGACCTTGTTATTTATCTCTGGATGGCCTTAAACTCACAGAGATCCACTGTCTCTGCCTTCTAAATGCTGTGATTAAAGGCAAGTGCCACCACCCAGCTTATTTTATTTTATTTTGAGACAAGATCTTATGTGTCCCAGGCTAGCCTGCCTTGCTGTGTAGTCAAGGATGCACGTGGCTTGCCTTTACCTCCCAAGTGTAGATTAACAGACACAGACTACTGTGCCCTGCTTACGTGCAGAGGATCAAACCAAGGGCTTTCTGCATGCCCGGCAGAGGTCTGCAGCTGAGCTGCGCCCCCAAGCCCTGCATAGCATTCCTTTCAGCTGACTTCCTACTTTTACCTGGTATTTCAATATTCAGTCCCCCCTTGTTATCTCGTCTCAGAAGCTAAGAAGTGAAGGAAAGGCAGTCAGGGCGCCCATCAGAGCCACTCTGTCGTTGAGTGGTTTGAACAATTTGTTCTGAATTGCTTCAGAAGTGTGGTCTGATACCTTTTACTTGGAGTAAAGAGCAATTCTACTGCTGAGAAAGGCATGTGTCCTGACTGCTGATGTGTCCGCTGAGTGGTAGCTACCCTCAGGGCTAAGATGGAATTCTGAGTCCCTGTGACTCACATTTGTTAGAAACTCAGGAGCTTGACCCAGCATTTCCTTGTTTGGTCAAGCCTCCTAGGTCTGTATGCAAAGGTCACTGGTCCAGGACCAAGAAGCCGGGGTCAAGATGAAAGGAATAGGTTACAGAGGTGAGCAGAGGAGGTGCCTCTGAGCTACACATGCATCCTCTGTTGTCAGGAGCTATTCCTGGGAGGAAGTTAGAGCAGTCAAATCGTGCAAGACAGCTTAGGGAAATGACCTAAGGAATGCCCCTCCTAAATATGAGATGCTAAACTTAAATCAGCTCCAGAGAGGAAAGTTGAATTAACTGGAAAAGGAAACACTTTATGATCATAAAATTAAGGACTACTAGCCTGTCTGGATACGGGAGCCGCAGGTTTGTAAAGAAAGGCAAACGATTCTCTATGGTTCTATGGTTTCTCTTTAAAAGGAAAAAAAGAATTAAAGTAGTAAGAATGCGACCTTCAAATCTCATACTTGGTGTTTGTCATTGTCTTTGTGTACTGGGATGTTGCCCAGTGCGTAGAAAATAGGAATGAGAATCTGGGGTTCTCTGTGACACTTTACTCTCTTTAGATGAACTGAACACTTACAGACAAAAGTCTTGTTGGTGAGAGTAAACACTTGGGAAGACAGTATCAAACTAAATCCTGGTAAATAAGGGAGAAATGAAATTGGAAGCTCAGGGTAAACTATATCATTTCTGCTACATGAGTACAAGAATACCCTGTTTTGAAAGGGAGAGGAAATTACATTTTAAATTAGAAATGGGTTTGGAAAGTAGCTCACAGACAGGACTTGCCTAGCAGTTCAAGACCACGGGTTCCATCCTCAGAAATGAAGGCTTCTTGGCGAGTTCTAAATGTGATCTGAGAGCTTTGGATGAGACTGTTTGAAGGATTAGAAGAGGCATTTGAATCCTGTCCTGTAGCTTCTGAGCTGTGGACAATCACTGGAAACTTCCAGAAAAGCAGACAAGTATGCAAATAATGGGACATTGGGAAGGGTATGTCCAGGGAGGACTTCTCAGTAAAATGGAGGAGTTCAGGGAAATGAGATTAACATGGGGTGTGGAAGGGAAGAAATGCTGAACTTCAGGCCTCACTGGGACCAACAACCCAAGCTTGCATTTAGGTGAGTGGTAGAGGGGGCCCCGGCTGTAGCACAGATGATACAAGGTTCTTGATGAGCTTTGGAAATAGAGCCAACAGGGTTTCCTGATGGGCTGTATGTGGAGTGTGGGAGTCAGGAGTCAAGAATGACTACAAGGTTTTCAGCCTAAGAGGCTAGAAGGAAAGAATTGCCATAAACTGAAAGGGCAGGTGGGACTGGAAGATCAGGAGTTGGGTTTGGGACATGCTAAGTTTGAGACAGCTGTTAGACATCCAAGAGGAAATGTCAGGTATGTAGTGAGACAGGTCTGCAGTTGAAAAGACAGGAGTTTAAAGCTGTTATTGTGCATTCTAATAATCAAATCTAAAAGGTTGTTTATGAGACACACCCTTCCCCCCGTTACAGACAAGCAAGCATTCTACCTCTGAACTATAGCTTCTAACCAAGTGTCTTAGTTAGGGCTTCTATTGCTGTGATAAAACACGCTCATAGGTAACTTGGGAAGAAAGGATTTATTTTACTTATACTTCCACACCACAGCCACAGTCCATCACTGCAGGAAATCAGAGTAAGAAGTTGGAGGCAGGAACTAGAGCAGAGACCACGGAAGAGTCTGTCGACTGGCTGGCTTCATGGCTTGTGCAGCCTGCCTTCTTTGTTGTTTTTGTTGCACACTGGCAGCTCCAGCACCATCATCTTCTCCCCAGCTCTCCTGATAGAGATAGGCTGCCTAGGGAGCCTTCCCTTCCCCAGGATGTTGCAGTAACCCGATCAGATTGACCACATCAGTGATGGGAACAGTCCCAGTCTTGTTTTTTGCAGCACTCACCTGTGTTTGATCGCTGACCAGTGTCCACAGTTTATCCAGGTTGACAGTTGGGCAGAAGTTCTGGTTCCTCTCTAAGTAGTAGTGTTTCATCCCAGCTTTCCCACAGGCCCCCGGGAGATACTTGTCAGAGTTGGTCCTGTGGTGATGGATGCTGCCAGCGTTCTCCTGGTCTTCCAGGTGCTTGTGCTTACCAATGCAGCTGTAGTTTCACATGGCCCTAGAGTTTCGAAGTCTTCCTCAGTCTGGATGGGATGGCAGCCGCCAAAAGGAAAGAGGGAGGTGCTCACGGAGTCTCCCAGGCCACTTTCTTATAGAACCCAGGACCACCTGCTTGGGGATACATAGTACCACCCACAATGGACTGGGCCCTCCCATATCATTAACTTTTAAACTGTACTGCATGCTTGCCCACAAGCCAGGCTTGGGTATTTTCTCAGTTGTAGTTTTTCTTCCCAAATGACTCCAACTTGTGTTAACTTGACATAAAACTAGTCAGCACACCAAGACATACCAACATTTTAGATACTCTAAGAAAAAAAGAACACTGTGAATTAGACTGTGACATGCTAATGATAAGAGTCACCTGGACTTCAGGGTGTTAAAATGTGGGGTAGGTACATCTTAGAGGTTAAAAACAGTAGCTATGATTTAAAACCCTAAGACTGCTGGATGTCACGGAAGGCATACACAGAAGAGCACCAGAACCTGAGCTCTGGGCCGTCCTAGGGTTGAAGTGTTGGTGTGAAGTCAGGACAGCTGAGAGGAGGGGCGGTCTCGAAACTAAGGGACAGTGTTTCATCCGAGGTCAGTGGCTCTGGAGATGCTGCCACTAGGTCAAGCAGAAAGAGGGCTGCAGACTGGCTAGAGAAGCAGTGGAGCTGAAGTGGAATGGGGTTCAAATCAGACAGATCCAAGACAGCACATCGACACTTCTCAGGGCATTTTGCTGTGGCACCTTGGTCAAGAGAAAGCTGTGTTTAAGTAGGAGAGCTGGCAGTGTGTCTGGTACTGATAGGTGCCACAGTAGAAACGAGTGATTCCTTCTAGTGGGGAGAGGTGAGATCGAGAGTACAGATGGAGAAGTTGGCTTTCAATGGGAGATTACATAGCCCAGAACCAGGAGCAGGACAGAGCCTGTGGCAGAGCTGCTGGATGCCTACGGGATCCTGTGGGAGTTCTCTCCTGATTGTGTCAGGTTTGCTGAGAGCAATGGCCAGCTTTGTCATGTACCATGTCTCATGTGGCCCATGCGAGGGCATTTAGTTCCGTGATGATTTTTTTTTCTACTTCAGTATCCTGTGTACTTCTTCAGTACATGAGTTTGATCTCCTTGTAATAAGGTCATGTTTCTTGACTAGCAAGAGTGAGGGACACCCACTGACCTCCATTTCAATAGTTCACACGTGACAGCAAACAATGGTTTGAAATAGTGCATCCTTGTCAGTGCTGGCCACACACAGTAGGTGCTATGCAGAGAAATGAGAAACCAGGAAGAAGAGTGGTTGGAAAGGCAGCATAGTGGAGTAAAATAAACTGAAAAGAGAGAGAAGAAAAAACAGTTTGGGCAAAAGAAGAGTCAGCAAGATACAAAGTAAAACTTCCCCAGGTGAATGTGGCTGAAAGGAACCTTGGTGGTGGAGCCATAATGACACTCGGTGCTTTCATTGTGAGGGTCCTCCCCTACTAGAGAGGGACTTCTGAAAGCAGGAGGCCTAGTGTGCATGTGCGTACATGTGTGGGTGCGTGTGTGTGTGTGTGCGCGCGCGTGTGCACATGTGGGTGCGTGTGTGTGTGTGTGTGTGTGTGTGTGTGTGTGTGTGTGTGTTTCCCTAGTTGCCCTTGTTCGTGGTCCCTCTCCAGGAAGCATTGCTGGGTGCTGCTGGGGAGCGGTTCCCCAGGAAGACCTGTCAGGCATAGAGTATCACAGAGGCTGCAGTTCTCCACAGCAGTGACACCTGCGACTGTTTAGTTCACAGAAGCTAACTTTTCAACTCAAGCAGTAATTTCTATTTCTGTTATGATATGAACAGGTATTGGAAGACAGTCTGCAGTGTTCAGACTGGGCCAGTGAGCTTGAACTGCTAAGTGATACTACCTGTCCCCTTGAAAGTGGAGCAGAGTTCCAATCTGAGCCCCAGACTCCAAAGCCTTTCCCTGTCACCAAAGCATCACCAAAGTCAGGTAAAAAGGCAATCAATCTGCTCAGAATCTTTTTTAAAAAGTACATATTTATTGTATGTGTGTGTGTAGGAGTGTGCATGTGTGGTGGTCTGCAGACAACTTATAGGAGCTGGTTCTCTTTTCCCATAATATGAGTCCCAGGTACCTAACTCAGGTTGCCAGGCCTAGGAGCAAGCACTTTTACCCACTGAGCCATCTTGCTGGCCTGATGTTTAGAATCTTAAAGCCAGCATTGCATCTTAAGAATGATATCGTCCTGCCAGGTGTGGCAGTGCATGCCTGTAATCCCAGCACTTGGGAGGCAGAGGCAGGAGAATCAGGAATTCAAGGTTTTCCTTGGCTACAAGTTCAAAGTTATCCTTGGCTACATGGAAAGTTTGAGACTAGCCTGGGCTGGACCTTATCTAAAAAACAAACCAATGAACAAGCACATTAATAACTTAGCCCTATCTCCTGATGTTCAGGATGGCCAAAGAAGGGAGCTTGACTTAGGAAGAATGACTTGCTGAGACATGTGACTGAAAAGAGCAAACTGACTGAAATCTTAGTAATGCTTTTAAAAAGGCGTGTTGTAGGCTAGAGAAATGAACCAGTGGGTGAAAGCACTGGCTGCTTTTCCAGAGGATCCAGGTTTGATTCCCAGCACCCACATGGCAGCTCACAACTAGGGGATCTGATGTCCTCTTCTGGCCTCTTCAGGCACCAGGCACACAGCACACACACATGCACAGAGATAAAAAATAAATCCTTAAAAAAAATCTTGATTTCTAGAGCTGTCTTTTAGTTTTTACACTAAAATTATGAATACAACTCAATATAAAGCTATAAAATGCAGGCAGTTTTAAAGAAGATAAAACACCAGCTACCAACCCATTCAGAAATAACCATAACTGCCCTGGTTGGTCATTCAGAAAGCTTTGTATTCACATATGTAGCGAGAAAGGCCAACTTTAGGTGCGTGTAATTCAAACAGTTCTCCATGTTGTTAAAAAGATGAAGAAGTATAGTCTACTGTCATCACAAATTTTGTGTTCACAAGAGACGTCATTTTCAGCATTTGTTTAGTGTTACGTCTTGGTTTCTGGTTTGGAACAGTAGCTCCAAAGTTTCCAGCATGGTGAGGTGCTCCCATGCTGAGGCAGTTGCCACCAACTCTGACAGCCCAAGCTCGATCCCACATGGTAGGTGAGACTCTGACTCCTGGGTGTTGTCCCGTGAGCTCACGTGTGTGTTGTGGCACACGCGTGCTCTTAAATAAGCGTAATATAAAAGTTTAAGTCCCCACTGTGGCAGAGAAAGCGTCACTCTGTGTTTTCCCGCTGCCCCTCCCCCTGGTCGCCGTTGCTCACTGGACGGTGAGTTCCAGTGACTTCGGCTGTACGGATTTTGTGCAGAGACATACTGCTTGTCTTGATCTTTTCTCAAAGGCTCATTTTACTGCAGTTGTTTGTTTTGTGTGTCTGTGAGCATGCTCTGGGGAGGACCCATACAGTGCACGTAGAGTCAGGGAACAACGCGTGGGTCAGTGCTCTCCTTCCACCGTGTGCTTTCCTGGGATCAGACTCAGGTCCTGAGGCTTGGCAGTCTCCTCTACCCAGCCTCTCATGGTTTACGCTCATCCTTCGGCTTCCTCAGCATTGCTGTGTTTTGTTATTGTTTAGCTTTCTGTCTGTTGCTGGTTGTCATTTATTCTTAGCCTGTCAGCACATTTCCTCCAGGTTCTTACAGTCTCCTCTTCTCCTCTCAGTGCTTCAGGTGATGTTTCCCCTTCATCTTCTGATAGTATCTGCTCTGGTAGCATGTCCATAGATGGACAGCCCTGCTAACTCTAGGCTCTGATTACGACCAGCCTGGAACTCTTATTCTGCTAGATTGAGTTCCTGGATCCCATCTCATCCTTTCTTCGTTCTTCATTCATTTTTATGATGCTTTTTAATTTCACAAAAGATACTAACAATATTTTCCCTTTATTTGCTTTGAGCCTTTCTTTTTATATTAGCACCTTTCTTAAAATATTTAATGAGCCTAAACTGGTGCTTCTTTAAAAATGAAGGCAGGGGTATTGGGGGTGTAGCTTAGTGGAAGAGTACATGAGACCTGGCTTGATCCCCAATAATAAAATGAAGGAGGCGGGTAACCCCTCTTGTCCAGCCAGTAGATTTCATAATCACCTGCCTCCCCACCATTTCATGGGTGCATCTAGAAAGACCTCAGACTTAACACTGAAGCTCTGACTATGTGCTTCTGAAACAGTAGTGCACTATATTGCCTAGCTTGGCCTCAAACTCAAGGTCTTCCTGCCTTGGAGTCACAGAGGTGTGCATCACTGCACCTGATTAGTTCTGACGCCTTGATTTCCCTGGCAGAATCACCCCTTTGTCATCTCCTTAGCCTTGGCGAATGTCTTTATCCTTGTGTAAGCCAGAGCCATAGGATCATCTTGTCTTTTTTGGATAGCTTATGTTCAACCATCACTAAGCCTTCCTGATTCTGCCTTCAAAATCTGCCCAGAAACTGACCAAGTACTCCCAGCCAAGTCTGGTCCTGACTGTCCTGGAACTGTGACTTCCCGTTCCCATCCTGACCCTTCTGTAATTTCATTCCTCCACTGTGGACAGTCTAGCGTTTTCAAGCACAGGAGCAAGACCATATTGCTGTCGTGTTAAAATACCCATAAACTTCTGTCCTTATGTAGAATGAAATCTAAAATATAAATCCTGATCCCCCAAGCCCAACACAGTGTAGCTTTCACTCTCTGCAGTCATCTGCCATTTCCTTCACTGTAATACACACACACGCACACACACATACACACACATGCATTCACACGCATACACACACACATATATACACATACATACACACATATGTATGCACACACATTCATACACACACATACACACACACACTCATACACACGCATGCATACATACACACGCACACACACACATACATACACATATATACACACACATTCATGCACACACACATACACACACATGTATACATACACACGCATACACACATATATACACACACACATTCATACACACACATGCACACACATGCATACATACACACGTATACACACATATATACACACACACATTCATACACATGCACACACATGCATACATACACACGCATACACACACATACATACACACACATGCATACATACACACGCATACACACACATACATACACACATGCATACATACACATACACACACACATACACACACATGCATACATACACACGCATACACACACATACACACACATACACACATACATGCACATACACACACATTCATACACACATATGTACACACGCATATACACATACATACACATACACACACATACATACACACACATGCATACATAACACACGCATACACGCATACTCACACACATACACACACGTACACACATACATACACACACATACATACACACACATGCATACATACACACGCATACATACATACACACGCATACATACATACACATGCATACATACATACACACGCATACACACACATACATACACACACATACACACATACACACACATGCATACATACACACATACACACACATACACACATGCATACATACACACACACACACATACACACATACATGCACATACACACACATTCATACACACATATGTACACACACATACACACACATGCATACATATACACACATACATACACATATATACACACACATTCATACACATGCATACATACACACGCATACACACATGCATACACACACATACACACACATGCATACATACACACGCATACACACACATGCATACACATACACATACACACACATGCATACATACACATGCATACACACGCACGCATATACACACACATACACACACATACACACATACATACACATACACACACATTCATACACACATATACACTCATTCATGCGCGCGCACACACACACACACACACACACACACACTTTTCTCACTGATGCTGGCATGTTGGAATTTCCCCCAGGGTAAAAGCCGTTCAGTTTTCTGCTCAGATACCGCCATCTTAAAGAGGTCTTTCTGACCACCCACTTAAAAGAGCCATCTTGCCCCTTCCCACCTTTGGATGTCCCTACATTCCTGTTTTTCTAGATAGCACTTTTCTCTGTCCATCGTAATTTTTGTTTATTGCTCTTAGTAGAGTGCAAATTACAGGAGAGGTGAGACATCGGTCAGGTCATTTCCCAGACCCAGGGGAATAGCACAAAGTGTAAGATGGATACCTGTTTGTAGAAAGAAGAGATTGTCCATCTGGAGGGCGGGATGGGAGAAAATGCTGCCTCATCCAAGGGGTTTGGGAGAGGCCTCTCTGAGAGGACTTCAAGCCAAGGACTTGCACACTTTCACTTTCCTTTGTCATTGTTCATCCTTTTATCTTAAAAATAGTTACGTTCACTATTTAAGAATTTACATCCATTTTTAGAATCTCATTCCACCCTGCTCCCACAGATAACTCTTAATTACTTGTTTGCCTGGTTTTCTCCTAAAACCTTCATTGCTAGATTGTTTATGCAAAGCGAATCAGTTATAATCCAGTTTGAATGTCTGTTGTTTTGTTATTCATTTTTTAAAATCTCACTTTGTCCCTGAAGAATATGTCTGTTCTGGATCTATTGATGGAGTGGAGTACTCGGAGCGGAAGGAGAAGGGGGTCCTGAAGATGACTGTGCCCAGGACACTTGCTCTCTGCTATCTGTCCTTGCTTTGGCAGAGAGAAACAATTACTCTTTCGGACCTTTTGAGGTGAGCTGAACTTACTTCATGATAATTTTTTTTTCCTGATTATCTCTGTGAATTTAGGAACAGCCTTTAGATAATTTAAATATTACAAGAAAGCCTAAAATGAAGAAAGGCCTGGGAAGCTTGGGGATTGCATCAGTACCTGACAAAAGCAACTGACTTAAAAGAGGAAAGAGTTGTGTTAGCTTGTGCTTTAAGGGGATGCAGTCCACATCAGTGAACGCATGGTGGTGGGCGGCTTCTCACATCAGATCGGGAAGTAGAGATAGTTGAATCCTGCTGCTTCACTTGATTTCTCCTTTATCTTCAGTCCAGGAACTCATGGAATGGTACCTCATGCATTCAGGGTGGATTTTCCCTTAGTTACCTCTCTGGAAACATTTCTCCAGACATGCCTGAGGTATACATGTCTCCTAGGTGATTCTGAATCTAGTAAAACTGACAGTGACGATCAATCATTGTGTGTAGCTTGAATTCTAATTCTTAAAGTTAATCCCTTTTAAGTCTAATAATTTCAATTTTTACTGATATAGTGGATCATAGTGTTTACCTCACATGAGATTTTAGAAAGCTAATTATCTAAAGTGAATAAAATTCTTTGAAGAGAAAAATATCATTAATATTCCTGTGCAGACATCTTAAATATTTTTCTAAGAAAAGGTGAACAGGGAATCTTTTAAAAACAAAATGGTCATTAGTAGTTATATAAAACCATGCATTGCTGTTGTAAAAACTAAAATATAGGCAGTCTGTGTTTGTTAGGAAAAGATGATATCAAAACTAGAAAACTATAGAAAGACTCTGTGATACAGTAGTAGGCATCTACGTATTTCAAGGTAGTTTTAGACAGGAAGACTGGCCTAAAGAGTAGACAAAGCCAGCTCCACTATACAGGATTTTATAATTAATGAGCTGAGTGTACAAGAATCAGACACTTACTAGGTAGAACAAAACCATTAGCATTCTCTCTTCCCCCTTCTCTTATATGTGTTCTGAATAATAGCACTGAGTTTAGTCAGTGTATGAAATTCTTACAAGGGCACAAGTTTGAAGTCAGGCTTCTGGCTCTGCCAGTTCATCATCACGTGACTTAACATTGAACAAGTCTGTAAATGTCTGTCTGTATCTCTGTCCTTCTAGGTAGAATAGGTCTGTAGTAACAATGGCACCTTAGGGCTGTGACTGCTTCAGCCCTTAGCACGGCATGAGCACATAGAGCAGTGCTGGAGCATCACTAGACTCTGGCTACTCATGGTTGTTCAGTTTCTGTCATTACCATCATGGTTGTCATCATCAGCACTATTAAATAGAATGCTTCTAGTAAATGATTATAGTGCCTTTGATTTTGGCACAGTAACCAGATAACAGAGCTTCTCTCGGGTGTGATCAGCTCTGCACATAGACCACTCGTGATTCCTTGAACTTGACTCAGAGTTGAACCTTGCCTTGCTTTGTGCCCTCACCTCTGACATCACCTTCTCCTAGGACTCTAATTATTATCTATGTGCTGATGACTCCTGACTCTGTATTACCAGCCCAGGCTTGTCTGCCGAGGGCTAGACCCATATATTCATCTGAACGGCTGTCTGCTGGACACGACTACTTGATGTCTTTATAGTTAAAATCAGTGTGACTAAAAAGTGCCTCAGCCTTCTGTCTGCTTGATCCTGCTCATTGCGGTCTTAGCACATGCCATGGACCCTGGTGTTCTTGGGGAAGTCTAGGGCTTCTCCTTGCACTGCACATACAGTCATTATGTCCTTTCACGTGTACTTCCAAAGCAGTTCTGTTCTTCCCTCCTGCCTCACATCAGCTCACCTGGATTGCTTAGCCATTTCCCAACTGAGCTGTCTGCAGTCTTGTCATTCCTATCTGTTTTCCTGCTGATAACCAGAGGTTCTTTCAAAAAGATCCCTAATCACGAGAACCTAATCTTGTCTTCAGAGCTAGTTCAAAAGGAAGCCATCCCAGGACAATCTGCAAGTAGGCAACAGAGCTCTCCTAGAAATTTAATAAATGGAGGAAATACTAATGTGAAGTTCTCAGGGAAAACACTGTGTACACGTGCGGAAATAGACAGTTCAAGTCCCCAGCCCCTCCTTGTTCACCTTCCTGTTTGCTCTGACTCTCCTCCCCCACAGAGGGGAATTCTAAAATGCCTTCCAGGAGATTGGATCTAGTTAGCTGGAGGGCTGTCACTATGTTCCTTGAGGTGTACAAGTTGGGGGCAGAGCTTAGTTGCTTGGGGCAGTAGGAGAAGGGGCTGTCACCGTTGTTCCTCATGCTCTGCTTTTCCCCGAAAAAGAGCTAAGTCAGATCCTCAACTTGTTGCTTCTTGACCAGTAGATTGAGCATTATTGGGGGATAACTTAGGAGAACTGCAGGAATCAAACTCTTGGGTAGGGCCTGTTTAACTCTGTTGAGTTTCCATCCAGATTCTTAGGATTGTTACAGTCTGAGAGCTACTGCTAAGCTCTGAAAAGCTAAAGATCATTGGTCTGAAGGGAGACGTTGTTCACTTGGCCAGAATACATAAATGTCCTCTCTCTTTCTCTGCCTCCCCTCCTTCCTTTCTTTCTTTCTTTCTTTCTTTCTTTCTTTCTTTCTTTCTTTCTTTCTTTCTTTCTTTCTTTCTTTCTTTCTTTCTTTCTCTCTCTCTCTCTCTCTCTCTCTCTCTCTCTCCCTCCCCCTCCCCCCCCCCCTCCCCTCCCCTCCCCTCCCCTCTCCTCTCCTCTCCTCTCCTCTCCTCTCCTCTCCTCTCCTTTCCTCTCCTCTCCTTTCCTTTTTTGAGACAGGATGGCTCACTCAGACTGGCCTGGCTTTGCCTCCAGTGCTGAGATTAAAGGTATGTGCTACCACACCTGGCCCTACATATCTTAATGTTGATTGTAAACTGTTGTTTCCTTATCTTCAGAAAAGCATCCATAGCCTTAGGATTAGTTCCTACCCCTTCATATTAACTATAAGGAAACTAACATAGCCAACATTTATTGTACCAAGATGTGTTGACTATCTACTGTACTCACACAGTGTTCTAGAGTTTAAACCCCTGAGATACAGTCCCCACTCTCAAGAGGTTGAAGACTAGAGGGGAAGCAGATAAATACGTACAAGGAGAAAATGATCAGCTGGGCAAGTGCATACCAGAAGGCCGAACTAGAATGCTGTGGCAGATGACTAGATGGGTGCTTTAGGTTATTAGAAATGGATTTGAGGTGCACTTGAATGAAAGAGCAGCCAACCTGCCAGAATCCCAGCGTTCCAGATAGAGAGGGGTTGTTAGTGCCAAGCTGGAAGCAAGAGTGGGCTTTGTATGATCAAGGAGCGGGAAGTGATCAGTGGGACTGGAGGAAGAGAACTGATGGGGGAGGGGACTGAGCAGTAGGTAGGACAGAGGAGTGGCTTTGTAAGCTATGTTAGGGCCAGAAATTTTTCTCCCTTTAAAAAATGTTTTTGATGCTTTCACCCGTGTATATAATAAAGTTTAGTTGTTTTCTCCTTCAGTTCTCTCATTCCCCATAATTTAAAAAAGAGAAATATAATTTACATATGATAAAGTTCTCAGCCACTAAAAATATGTAATTCATAAGGGCTAAGGAGATGACTCGGTGATTAAAAGCACTTCCTGCTCTTTCAGAGAACTTGGGTTTGGTACCCAGTACACCCATGGCATCTCACAACTGTCTGTAGGTCTAGTTCTAGGGGATCCACACCCTTTTCTGGCCTCTGTGGGCACCAGGTACACATGTATTATACCATACCAGACATGTAGGCAAGCACTCATATGCATAAAAATAAATAAATCGTTTAAAAGTTGCACAGTTTACACTAGGCATGGGGGTGCAAGCCTTTAATCCTCTGCACTCAGGAGACAGAGGCAGGCAGGAGTGTGACATGTGTTCCAGGCCTACCAGGGCTATATAGTGAGACCATCTCACCATAACAAAACAAAACAAAGAAGCAAATGCAATTCAATGGTTCTCAGTATATCTATAAAAATTTGCAACCGTCACTTTGATACACTTTCAGGACATGTTTTATCACCTCAAAAATAGCCCTGTGCCCATTGGGACTTTGGATTTTAAGTGCTCTAGTAAGCAGTGAAAAGACTACAGCAGGAGAGACTGTTGGAACTGTGTTCTTAAAGGTCTTACAGGGCAGCTATGTGGAAATGGTATTCTGTGCAGGAGAGGAAAACAGGCAGGTAGGTGGTCTTTTGCTATACTTGAGGCAAGAAGTGGGGGCTTGGACAAGCTAGTGGTGAGGGATAGAGCATGAATGAATAGGACAGGACCTGCTCCACAGTGTACTCAGCTCTAATGTGGTACTGCTTTAGTCTGCAGCCAAGGGCCAGTTTATGAAATTCCAGTGTGTCTCAGATCAAAGTTTCCAAAAACTACAATGGAATTAAGAGGAGAGTGTTTCCAGGAGACACTGCTAAAGTGCTCTGTTGGTCAGAAGAGGCACGCAGGATGCTTTTATTTGGTGCCAGTTCCTTTGTCAACAACAGCTTCATGGATTATCCAGAAAGCCAGCTGATAATCCCACTGAAGGAAATAAGGTGTTAGAATTTTGATTGACCTGCCATCCATTTGGGGGGGGGAGGTTTCTAGAGAATTCCAAATTTAAAAGCAAGCAAACTTTGAGGAGAGGTTAAGAACAGTACTGTAAATGGTGAGCCACTGTTAAAACTCCACATACCTCAAGATCTGCTTTAGGAGTGCATCTCTGCTTCCCCAGACTGCTTTCTCTTTCTTGTCTCTGCTCTACAGTACTGAAGGAACTCTCTGGTGGCAGTGTGGTCATGTTTCTCCTGTCCTGTCTGCCTGAACCAGTAGGGTAGGGGTGGGCCAACTCTTCATCTCTTGTTAATCTCTCACTTCTAGCACTAGACGTGTTCCTGGCTTGTATTGTCACATTTAGTGTGTGTGTGTGTGTGTGTGTGTGTGTGTGTAGCAAAGACTACATAAATGATGTGTTTGTTAGCATTTGGAAGTCTAGGTGGTGTTTGAAGTGATATACATGTAGTATATCATGTATATAATAATATTAAACCAATATTGTAGTTTACTATGCATAGATACTTTATATAAACTAAAGCAACTAATGAAGACCCAGCTGGGAGAGGTTTTCATCCTTTTACCTTAAATATTTAATTCTCAAATTTCAATAGACTAAAAGTTCAAGGAATCACATTTGAATTTTGGAATTAAGCTCAGGTCAGCACTTTCTTTTCCTAGGAAGCTGGTGACAGTGGTGACGGAGACAATGCATTCTGGGTGCTTATTCCCAACTAGATCTTATTTCCCTTAATACTTTAGGGATTTACCCATGAGACCCCTGTTCTGCATTCTCTCTTCTCTGTTTCTTTCTCTCCTTTGTTTTCTTACTTAGCATACTGTAGGTTTATTGACTGGCTGCCCACATCTTCCTCTTCTTGCTAGAACACAAGCTCCGTGGGAACAGGAATTTTACCTGTTTGGTTCACTGTTGTTTCCCCACTAGTGCTGACTATATCATACTCAACACCTTTATTTGACTTAAATTAATGACATATAACTCAATGTTTTATTCCATTTTTAGATGTATGGAGTTTTCTTCAGACTCAACATTTGA
The DNA here is from genome assembly GCA_026225945.1 of Cricetomys ansorgei. NCBI lineage: Eukaryota > Metazoa > Chordata > Mammalia > Rodentia > Nesomyidae > Cricetomys > Cricetomys ansorgei. Next base: position 3,764,487 of record JAMJFZ010003232.1, on the reverse strand, counting down.
CTTAAAATGTTTGCCCTCCTACTGTATACAAGTCATTGGGATGAAAACCTTAATAGATTTTCCATCAATCAGCATGCACTGGGCTAGGTCCTGGGTGGTGGGGGTGGTGGTGGTGGTGAGGAAACAGGGACCAAGTAAGAGCTTCTTGAAGAAGCATTGAGAGGGTGAGCAGAAGCTTGTTATGTGATGGAGCTAGACATGGAAGGAATGCTGTGGGAGCCTGGTGGTGAACCGGTCAGAGTCAGACAGTCTGTACACAGTCAGCCGATGGGCTCCTACATCGGTGCTGGGGACAGGATCTTTCTCTTTTAAAATAGTCAGGCGATAGAATCCCCTGAAGTAATTCTCCCTTCCCTTGTGAAAAGGAGGTTTTTGCAAAGAGTGTACTCAGAACCAGTGTACAGCCCTCATAGAGACTTCTTGTAAGATGCAGGTTTGTTGAAGAGGACCGGATTCCGTACATAAACGCTTTTCAGCTTTTTCCAGAAGAAATGAAATTATATGGTCGTGACAAAGGCATCTTTGCTATAGAGGTAAGTTCTGTTCCTTTGTGTGTTGCAATGACTAACAAGACTGTTGTTTGTATGGTCTCTGGTGCAGTAGTTGATACACGTCTGACATGTTCGAAATCTAGTTTCAGTGGCTGTAACTTAATGAAGAGTAGATTTTTTTTCTTTTCTTTTTTTTTTTTTTACACTTGCTCATATGACTTCTCTGTAAAAGATGTAGTTCTGTTGCTGCTCACACACGGTGTGGCTTCACAGGAGAGAAGAAAGTCATTCCCTTGATTCAGGAGGTGCAGATTCTAGTCTTTTGCTCATGAGTTTATCTTTTCTGAGACTGGCTCTCACTGTGCCACCCCGGCTGGTCTTGAACTCCCCATCCCTCCGCCTTAGCCTGCGGAGTGCCGAGATTACAGCGGGGTACCACGTTCCTAGCCTTGTTTATATTTCTCTAATTTTCCAGCGGAAATGCTTCTGTCCTCAATTGTGTGTCTTTGATATTATTAGAGCACTCAAAGGTTATGTCTCCTTTATTCATTAGATGGTTTTAAGACTACTGAATATTAATATTAAATATTTTCTTCTAGTTCTTACTTAAGGAAGATTGTCATAGGCTTTTTTGGCCTTTGTGGCAATGGTACTTTTTGCAGCTTAAGAGACATCTGTGAGCCGAGCAGTGGAGGCACACGCCTTTAATCACAGCGCTTGGGAGGCAGAGGCAGGCAGATCTCTGTGAGTTCAAGGCCTGCCTGGTCTACAGAGTGAGTTCCAGGAATTACAACAGAGAAACTCTGTCTCAAAAAAACAAACAAAACAAAACAAAAAGAAAAAAATAGAAAGAAAAAGAAAATAAAGAAAGAAAAGAAAAAGAAAAGAAAGAAATTGACCAAAGGTGAACAATACATTGAGAAGTACTTACTTATTTATGAAAAACAAAAACAAAAAACATTAGCAACAGAAACTCTCTAGAACTTTGGGTAAAAACAGTGAGTCTGGAGCATTAGTACCTGAGCTGGTTCCCACCTGTCACCCAATTTAGTCCCAGATGGTGGGATGGTGCTGTCAGGGTGTGGCTGCCACCATTGGCTTCATTGCTGGAGAGAAGCAGAGGGCCAAGTGGAATAGAAAACTCCACAGGGACGTTTCAGAGAAAGCCCATACCCTAATCACCTGAGACTGGCTTTTGATGGACCAAGCAGAAGAGCCATAGTTATTAAGGGGACAGAACAAATTCTGAGCGTGTGTCTCTACTGATATCACCATGGGTGGAAAGAAACTGGCATCAGTTAAAAGTCGATGTCTCATGTCAAAAGTTAAGGCACAGACTGTCACACATCTACCTGTTTGTCTATATATCTAAACCATCTGTCCATCCATCTATCTATCTTTGTTACTTTACTTATTATTGTTCAGTCTTTCAAAGGCAGGTAGACTCCCTTCTTCAGAAATAGAATTTGAGGCTGAAGAAATTAAAAAGAAAAAAAAGGCCAAATAATCTAAGAGATTTTTCTCCTCAGCTAGTTAATGCTCTTTATCTTTGTCTGTCTCAGATAAGTAAATTGCCTAAGAAATGCATTATTTGGTAGTGCTTGATAGGAAGGATCTTTTTGTCATGTTTATTATTAAAAGGATAGTTAGAAAGTATGGTACAGACTGTTTAATAGTGGTCTCACTCTCAGAAAACCTATTTCAAATACCCTGTGATGTGAAGGTTGGTAGTGAATCTTGTCCAGTGTGGTATGTCAATGTCGATGTCATACAGTCAATTTGAAAAAGTTCCAGTATTTCACCTTGTCGCTAATTAATTAGGGGAACTGATTAGTCTATTGCCAAATCAGAGCCTAACGAGGCTATAATGTACCAGTCCCTCTTACCCAGGGCTTTAGTTATCTGTGGTCAGCCATAGTCCAAAGATATTGGTGAAAATTTTAAGGATTAGCTCAAAAGTTTTGAGTGATGTAATGGAACATCTGTGTTTTGAGTTTTGAGCGATGTTATGTGTGCTGTTGCTAGGATGTAAATCTTCCCTCTGTGTAGCCTATCAACATCGGGGATGTGACCTGTCCATTTGTCACTTGGCAGCCATTTGTTTATCAGACCAACTATTCCAGGATCAATACCAGTAACAGTGCTTGGATTCAGTAAACACTAATGTACTTAATAATGACCATAATATACAGAAGTGGTGACATCAGCAGTCCAGATGTGCCCAGGAGCAGCCATAAAGTACTGCCTTTAGGTGGAAAGGCCAAAATACAAGACAGTGTTCTGAGAGTGCAACTCACTTGCATCACTAAAAAGATTTATTATTCAAATCAGGTATGTGTAGAGGAGGTATGTGCACATGAGTGCTGGTGTCTGAGGGGGCCAGAGGCATAGGATCCCCCCTAGAGCTGGAGTTACTTTAAAAAACCCTCCATGGGTGCTGGGAACCAAACTCAGGTTCCCTGGAATAGCAACTGTGTTCCTAACTACTGAGCCATTCCAGCTCCTGTCACTTTTATTACAGTGTATTGCTGTTTGGTCTGTTCTATTATTAGTTACTACTTTCTTACTGCGCTAATTTTTAAATTAAACCATACCATAAGTATATGCATGTATATAAGAAAAAGTGAGACATATAGGGCTGGCTACTAAAGGTTTCGGCATCCAATAGGATTTTGGAATATATACCCAGGGATTACTGTAGCTTATAAATGGAAAAGGAGAAAGTTGAGAGTGAGCTCAGGTGCTTTGAAAATAATAATTTGAGTATCAAAGGATTAAGAGCATTTTCTGGCAAACCAATAGAGCCCGTGTATAGTTTTGTAAAGTGATTCTCTTTTACGTCTTTAATGTACGTACATGTGCATGCATGTGTGTGGGTGTGTGTGGATGTGTGTGTGCATATATTATCTTCTTTCTAACAAATACTGTTAAGTCAGTAGCAATGGGAAGGGTGCCATGTTGTGTTGTACAACTTTATTTTTTGCTAGAAAAAAATTATTCCAAAAAAGAAAGTCAGTGTTTCATTCATTCTTTGATAAGTGAAATTACAACTTGAAAATTGTTCAAAACAAGATAAACTTATTTATATATCCCCTTAGCCATATCTCCTTTACTATTTACCAATAAAGTTTTGGCCTCCATTTTTCAAACTTATTTTTATTATTTTAAATTGCATGTATGTGTCTCTGTGTGTGTGTGTGCTCATGTGAGTACACTGGCCTCTGTTTTTTAAGTAGATTTACTTTGCGTGGCTTTTATTAATAGGAGCTATCTTTGGATGATAATAACAACAGTCGGATGAAATACATCGTTGCTACAGAAATCACACTTGGGCTGGCGAGATTGCGTAATGAGTAGAGGCGCCTTTTGCCGAGCCTGACAACCTGAGTTCAATCCCTAGAACCAATAAGATACAAGATGGCCAGTTCCCTCAAATTGTTCTCTGGCTTAAACACACACACACACACACTCCCAAGATAAATAAGTAAATGCAAAAGCTTTTAGTCATACTTATGATGTAGAATGTTATATTTAAATAACAATACTTTAATAGTTTATTTCCATTTTTGAAATTATAGCTACTTTGTTTTTTTTAAAGATTTATTTTTTTGAAGGTTGTTGAATATACTTTATCTGTGAAGAATTGAGCTTGTTATATTTTTGTGAGGTACTAGTTTGGAAGCATTGAACCAGATTAAAGAGTATGGCGCATGCCTTTAATCCCAGGGAAAGCAGAGGCTGGCAGATCTCTGTGAGTTCAAGGCCAGCCTGGTCTACAGAGTGAGTTCCAGGACAGCCAGAGTTACAACAGAGAAACCCTGTCTCAATAAAACAAAAGAGAGAGGGGGGGATGACTAGAAAGGAAATTAAATAAGCGTTTCACATCATGTGGCCTTGACGTCTCAGGTCATTAAATATTAGCAGCTTTCTGCATTGAGTTGGGATGCCAGTCATAGTGAGAGATCTGTCTAGCACATTACATTCCTTGGCTCCAGTATCTTCACCTTGAAGTCCTAACCAAACTTGTGAGGGGCAGTCCCTAAAGTCTTGGAGAGCAAGAAGCAAGCTTGGAGGTGGGGTCAATCTGAGGGCTGCCATCTTTAGTTGCCATTTCCTATCACGACAGGAAAGATTGCATTCCACATTTGTGTGCATTGTGGATGATGAGCATCCACAGGCAGCTTGCGGAGGCAGAGTGTGGCTGCAGCTCCCACTTGACCTGGAGAAAGGAAATAATAGCAGTGGAAGTCCTTGTTTTGTTTCAGGCTGCCTGGTGTGAAATGCTTTCTAACTGATTACTCAGCCAAGCCGACTAGGCATGTTTCACGCGTTGTTATTGTCCATTTTACGGTGGGACCTGCGGCAGTAGCGAGGTAACGAGGCTGGCACTCTTGATCTGAATGTAAGCCCAGGCTGGCCAGGGCATGCCTTAGTTCAGAGGGAAGCCATGAGTATTAGTGAGAGGAGGGCAGGGAACAGGAGGTAGAGATAGGATACTGAGGTAAAAGGGAGCTCCAAACTGGCTACTGAAACCTACAGGTGCTTCTGAGGCAGAGATGGCACCAGAGACAAAAGGCATAGAGGACTAAGCTGGAAGCCATTGCAGGTTGCTAGTTAAATGGGAGGTGTTCTGTTTCTGGCCTGAGGCCAGGCCTGCTAGCCAGAGCAGCACCTGAAGTGGGCTGCTTCCTGATAAGACAAGGTAATTTTTCTTGGCTTGGGCAGGGGTGAGGTCTTTGGCGTAAAGGACAGAGGACACGTTTTCCAGCAAGCACTCTAGGTCTCAGCTGACCTGTCAGAATGAGGTAGAGTAGCTGAACCTGGATGACACCAGGGAGGAAACACCATCCTTGGAGTCCTTGAATAAACCCAGAACTGAGAACCCAAGTTCTTAGTCTTGGAACTGGCCTGGAGTCAAAATTGGTATTTTATCTTTATGTATGTGTGTGTTATGTGTGGTATGTGCACAAATATGTATAAATGTGTGTGCCTGTGTGTGTGATGTATGTGCATGTGTGTATAGGTACCTGTATCCATGTACACTTATGCAGAAGCCAGAAGATGGTGTCACATGTCTTCACTATTGCTATTTACTTAATTATATTGAGACATGGTCTGTCTCTCACTTAACCTGCAGCTTGCTGTTTTGGCTAGGCTAGCTGATCAGCAAGCTCCTAGGATCCACCTGTCTCCACCCACCAGTGCTGGGGTTCTAAGCACATGTAACAATGCCTGGGTTTCACCTGGTGCTTGGGAGCTAAAGAGAGACTTGTGCTTGCACACAAGCTCTTTCCCACAAGGCGTCTCCCAGCCTTGCTTGTGTGTCTCAAATGGCATCCCAAGCACACGGAGCAAAACCTGGGCTTTCTGGGTGTGCCTTTCAGAATTAGTAATGGTACCTGAGACCATCACATAACAGGGTTGCTCTTAAAAAATAATCAATTTAAAATCTTCAACTTTAGACTTAGTGGCTGTAAAACTGTTTCTGGTCGTCACCTAAGCCTTGTTGAAATGTTCTGTTCTAAGACCAGAAACCTGTCCCCTTGCTCTAACATCTGTCTTCATGTCTTTGATGTTTGGCTTTCCTGGAGGGCCAGTGAGACTGGCTTATCACCTTTGTATTCATTCTTTGCTAAGTCTTGGCTGCTTGTTCTCTTTACCAACTCTCCCTCCTCACCTTTCCCTTCATGACAAGTATGCCACAGCTCACCTCTGACTGACTAAGCTTATGTGACTCCTCACAGCCGCTGCTCACCAAGTACTCTAGTTCTGCTTGGGCGAGGCTGTGAGGCCATTTGCCATGGCCTGCACATACTCTGTTGTTTAACTGTTTTTTTTTTTTTTTTGGTTTTGTTTTGTTTTTTGATTTTTTTCCTTTTGTTTTGTTGGTGCAATGTGTCATACTTAATGATTTGTCTGTGCTGAGATATCTACACCCCTAGGATAAATCACACTCGATTGTCCTGTATAACCCTAATGTGGATTCAGTTTGCTAGTGTTTTGTTGAGAATTTTTGCATCTGTGTTCATGAGTGACAGTGGCCTATACTTTTCTTTTTATTCTTGTCTTGTCTGGTTTGGGTGTCAGGTAATGCTGTGCTCATAGAATTTTACCCCCTTTCAAATTTTTGGAGTACTTCAAATAAAGTTAGTTCTTTAAAAGTTTAGTAAAATTGAACAGTGAAGCATTCTAGTCCTATATTTGTCATTAAAGAATTTTTATTACTGGTTCATTCGGTTTTGTCGTTTCCGTGTCTTTTTGTCTGTTGCTTAATGCTGCAGTGTTAGTAGGTTATATTAGTTCAGGAATGGACCATTCCTTCTGGGTCTTTCAATCTGTTGGCAAGTAGCTGTTCATGAGAGTCCCTAATGCTGCTTGTTTTTCTTTGGTGTCAGTTGTAATGTCTTCTTTTGTCTCCTGTTTTATTTGAGGCTTCTTTTTGTTTATTTTCTTACTCTAAATAAATGCTTGTTGAAAGATTTTAAAATCTCTTTAAAAGAAGTCACTTTGGGGGGGGGGGTGTCATCGATGATGGTACATGCCGGTAATCCCAGAATTTAAGAGACTGAGGCACGAAGGTTGAGATTTGGAGGTCACCAGCCCAGGCTCAGCCTCAGAGCCACCAAAACCGAAGCAAATCAATAACAACCCCTTGTTGTTTCATTGATTTCCTTTTCCCTCCTGGTGCTCAGAATCAAACACAAAGCCTTCTTGAAGCTCTGGAGCTTTCCAGAGATTAGTTTTCTAGTTTTGACTAGCCTTGGGCGTGTTTCTTTCTTTTTTCTTTTCTCTCTCTTCCTTTCTTCTCCCTTCCCTTCCCCCCCTCCCCTCCCCTCCCCTCCCCTCCCCTCCCCTCCCCTCCCCCTCCCCTCCCCTCCCTCCCTTCCCTTCCCTTCTCTTCTCTCTCTTCTCTTCTCTTTTCTTTTCTTTTCTTTTCTTTTCTTTTCTTTTCTTTTCTTTTCTTTTCTTTTCTTTTCTTTTCTTTTCTTTTCTTTTCTTTTCTTTTCCATAGATTAGCACTGAGCTAAAGGCTTGACAAGATCCTTGTGCAGATCTCTGCTTTTGTTGTTTGTTTTCACAGTGCTAGAGACTAAACCTTGAACCTCACGCATGCCAGACAAGAGGTCTACCACCGAGCTATATCCCTAGCTTTCTATGGCTTTCTGCTGTTTGGGTGTTGTTCTTTCAGCGGATTCTTCACACTGTATCAAGGCAGGCCTTGAACTGAAAGCATTCCTCCTGCATCATCTTCCCTAATGCTAGCATTGCACACAGATGCTTCCGTGCTTTTCTTCCTTGTAAAGATCTGACCTTTCTCTCCATGCAGCTTTATCCTGTCTGGGATCTGCCTGTGAATTACAGCTATTTGACTTCTGGGAATCTATTCCTGACACCTGGCTCACCCAGACCACAGGGCTGCTCCACCCCAGTTCCTTGAAGTGCAGATTGACAACTGTTCAGGCAATGAGCTGGGTTCCTTGGTTTCTTTGCTCAGGATTCTAGTTTAGTGTGGCCTGTTGTCCCACACTTGAAAACTCTGTTTGCATATTTTTCCACTTCTCTGTTATTTATGGTAAAGGTCCTTTCCCATGGTAATTAATCTCCCATGGGCAGAAATAGGTGTGTTCCAATGTTGGGCTTTAAACATAGAAATGGAGTCAATGTTCAAATGCTAAATAGTTCCTTCTTGGATGCCTACAGGCATCTCAGTGCTTATTCATCCTCAGACTGTAAAATTCTAATTGTAATCTCTATCATGAGCATCGTCACTAGCATTGCCCTTTCATAATCAAGATACCCTGCAAAGGGTAGCTGAGTGGTAGAGCACTTGCCTGGAAACTTCCTGGAGGTGGGCTATGGTTTTGGAGGCCATGGTTTTGGTTGTGTAGAATTCTTGTCTTATGATCCCTTCTGTCAACTGTGTTTTCTCTCTTTATTAGTATTTTTAGTTGATATAATCATGATTATATGCATTTGTGGAACATATCATGATACCTTACTATTGGTACTCCAGATGGATAATCTAGTATAATTAATACATTCATCATTTTATTTTGCCTTTTCATTTTATACTAAGGATTGAATCCAGGGCATGGTATATGTCAGGCAAGCACTCTACCACTGAGCTACATCTTTGGCTTTAAAATCTTCACTTTTGTGCAGTCTTGCTCAGTTGCCCAGGTTGGACTTGAACCTCCTGACACAGCACCCTAGTAGGTGAGATGACAGGGATGTACCACAATACCTGGTTTTATCTATATCGTTATACAATGAGACATTTGAAATTTGCTTTCAGTATTTGGCTTTCTATGCCTTATTTCACTTCATGTAATATACTCTGGGTTCATCCATATCATCACAGATAGTGGAATTTCTTCTCTCTTAAAGCTGAATAGTGTTTGCTTTAGTTTCATTTGTACTGCTTGATAAAATACGCTAATAACAAGCAATTTAGAGGAGAAAGTACTTATTTTGCTTTACATTTTCAGGTTGTAGTCTGCCACTATGGGGAAGTCACGATAACAGAGGCTTGAAGCAGCTTTTACATTACGTCTGCACAGAAGATGAGAGGATGAATGCATGCCTGCTACTTGCTTGCTTGCTTGCTTGCTTGTACTCGACTGGATTTCTCTACTCTTACACAGTTCAGGACCCTTTGCCTAGAGAATGATGCCACCCACAGTGGACTGGGTCTTTCCACATCAATTAACTTAATTAAGACAATCTCTCATAGATATGCCCACAGGTCAAGCCAAAGGTGGATAGTCTCATTAAGACTTTTCTGATATTCTAGATTACATAAAGTTGACAATTAAAGCTGACCATCACACTTCACCTCTTGTCAGTTTGGCAATCAAATATCACTTTTAAGCCATAACCTTCCATATCTTGTCCCCAAAGTCTCTTTTTTTTAATATAATATAAAATGTTGCCTAACTTTAATTAAAAACAGTTTATATACTTCCAATATATGAAGGCACAGGATAGTATTCTTATTCCAAAAGAGAAGAATTGGGACATCACAGGGAATAATCAGATCAAAACAAAACCAAAATCCAGCAAATATCACATCCTATAGCTCAGTGTCTAGCATCTGGGGCTCCTCTTCTGGGCTTCAAGGGGCCTAGTAGCCCAATCCTTCCAGTTCTGCCACCTGAATACATACAGCTTTTCCTTGAGGCTTGGCCATCTCCTTTCTACACCTATAGCTCTCCTTGGTGGCCATCCCCTGGTTTTCACATCTCCAGTATCCTGAGGTCTGCACTGTGAGATAGCTAAGGCCTTACCGTCACCATGGCCTCTCAGGACCTCTCTGCAGGGACTCTGACCCTGCCGTATAGTGCCAGCTCAGCTGCTCTTCATGAACCCTCAGCCTTACATCCTTTATGCCTTCAAAACCAGTGACGTACAGACAACAGTGAGATTGCCAAGCTCTGCTGATAGCTTGAGTTATAAGCAAGCTCTCTTGGACAGTAGCTGTATCAGCTTGTGTGTGCTGACCCTGAGAAAACACTTTCCCGTGACCCAGGGAAGCACAAGAGGTTTCACTTCAGCTCTCTGATCACTGCTGTCAATCTTCAAACCCCAGCATAATCAGAGCACACACAGATTCCTAGTCAGAACGTCATAGGAAAAGCCTTGTTCCTGGTAGTCTTTATTCCACCTAACCCAGGAGGAAAAACCCCTGAGCCAGGCCTCAGCTGTCTATATTCCTCTCAAGATTTTCTCTCTTTTAGATTGTGTGTGTGTGTGTGTGTGTGTGTGTGTGTGTGTGTGTCTGTGTCTGTGTGTGTGTCTGCGCGTGTGCAAACATGTCCACTTATGTGCAGGTGCCCACAGAAGGGGGTGTCAGATACCCTAGAGCTGGAGTTACAGATAGTTGTGAGCTGCTTATCATTGGTGCTGGGATCCAAACTGGAGTCCAGTACAAGCATAACTTGGACTCTTAACTGCTGAGTATCTCTCCAACCCCTCTTTCATCATGTTTATTTTTTAAGCTCTCACTGTGAAGTCCCATTATGCTTTGCCCACAGCACTCAACAGTTTTTCCAGTTACAAGCTCTTCCACAAAATAGTCCAAAGGCATAAAAGCCGCATGGTCAGGTCTATCACAGCAGTGATTCCCCACTTCCTCAGTACCGTTCTCTATTCTGGTTTCAACTGTTGCTGTGGCAAGTATCCTCACAACAAGCGCTTTAGGAGAGAAAGGATTTATTTTTGTTTACAATTCCAGGTTACAGTCCATCATTGTGGAGAAGGGACGGTCATGGGCGCTTGAAGCAGCTGGTTACAGCACATCCCCAGTCAAGAGCAGAGACGTGGACGCGTGTGTGCTGCTCGCTTGCTTGCCTGTGCTCAGCTCTGTTTCTCCACACTCACACAGTTCAGGACAGGGGTTGGTGCTGCTCACACGCCACTGATGGTACTCACACCGGTTCCATATCTTGGCTATGGCCAGTCACGCTGCAGTGAACATGGGAATGGAGAGCTCAGCTCCTAGGGCTGCGTGTCAGCATGGGATTGCTGAGTAACACGCCAGCTCCACTTTTAGTGTCTTGAGGACCCTCCACACTGTTTATCACAGTGATTGTATTAGTTCACATCCCACCAGCAATGTGCAAGAGTTCTTTTCTTTGAATCCTTACCAGTCATCATTCATCCATCAAAAGTAACTCTGAATAAAGTGTTGCAGTGGGTAGAGGCTTCTTACAGAGTTTTCAGTAAAAAACATAAATATAGCTAGGCTCGTGCCTTTAATTCCAGTGCTTGGGAGGCAGAGGCAGGCGGATCTCTGTGAGTTCAAGGCCAGCCTGGTCTACAGAGTGAGTTCCAGGACAGCCAGAGTTACAACAGAGAAACCCTGTCTTGGAAAACCAAATGAATAAACAAGAAGAATAAAGAATAAAGAACTATTGGTTACAGCACTAAATTAATTTTTCACTTATATATTAGAGTGCTTTTTTCCCTTTTCTATTTAAAAAAATATGTGTATGGATGTTTTGCCTGCATTGGAATCCAGAAAAGGGCATCGAATCTTCTGGAACTAAGTTACAGGTGATTATGAGCTGCCATGTGGGTGCTAGGATCTGCAAGAGCTTCTAGCGCTCTTAACCTCAGAGCTGTCTCCAGCCCTAGCCTTTTAATATATTTTCATTACATTTATTTGGAGTGGAGACATGTGCGCCATGGTGCTCATGTGGAGGTCAGAGGACAAATTACAGGAGTTGGTTCTCTCCTTTTACCTTCTTGTTCTCAGGGATCACACTAAGCTTGTCAGACTTGGTGGCAAGCTCCCTTTCCCTCTGATTCATCTAACTGGCTCTCTTGGAAGCTTTTGAAAATAAACAAAAACCATAATACTAAGAACAGCCCAAAGAACACTCATATTCTGCCCCTTACTCAAATTCAACTGTTGTTAGAATTTTATTCTTTTTAGAAGTACAGGTGCTGTTTTCTCTGTCTTCCTGTGGACTTAATTGTACTTCTGAGTCACTGAGGGAAGTTACAGCTATGTTCTTGCCCCTGAGTACTTTAGCACTCATTCCTTAAGACTAAGAATATTCTTTTACATGCTGCAATTTACCTACCAATTTTTATTCTCTTTAGAGCAGTATCATATAGATACACCATAATTTAAGTAGCTCTCTGTTCATACAAGCTTTGTGTTTGGGGAGAAAATGACAAAAAAGGCAGCTAGTTAATAGAAAGCAAGGACTAGAAATAAAAGACACTTACATGTCTCTGGTAGAGAAGGTGGTAAGTCATGTTAAACTCATATTGAGCTGTATTAAGTGGAAACGACTGGGCTGCTGCAGCAAGGAGCACGTGTCAGCTGTGAGCATGCTGAGTTTAGAAAGCAAACTCAGGCAACTCTACATAAAGGGATCTTTTTTTCCTAGTATAAGTTATTGGTGACTCAAATTCGGGATCCCGGAAGCCTGCCTCCCACAGGCGGGGGCTGGGTGGGGAGGCACACAGTGGGGTTACATCCATCGTGGGGTCGTAGTTTCTGAGTGGGTGCTCACTTTCCTGTCTCACTTCAAAGGTACTAATACACGATATATGCTCTTCTGTGTTTCTCGACAGTTTAAAGGTGGACAGAGGATATCTAAGTGGAATTTCTGAGAGGCCGCAAAGGCAGTTTATGTTCAAGGGTATTTCTATGTCTTATATCTCCAGCTGTATTCCTTGTGAGTTGGAACTGTATTTGCTGATTGAGTCCACAAGCACTCTGTGCATGGAAAAGGCTCAGTCTGGTTGATCCAACGATGAGAGATCAGTATGAAACAAAATATATTTAAACACTTTCCTTTTAGAGAGTTGAAATTGATTTGCTGAGGTTTTTGTTTTTTCACTCAAACAAGAAATGCCTAGACTGCTTCTGATATAATCATTGTGTAATGCATCAAAAGTCCATTAAATAGTACTATTTAGGTTTAAAAAAGAAATTCTAAGCCAGGTGGTGGTGGCGCATGACTTTAATCTCAGCACTCAGGAGGCAGAAGCAGGTGGATCTCTGTGAGTTCAAGGCCAGCCTGGTCTACAGAGTGAGTTCCAGGGCAGCCAGAGTTACAACAGGGAAACTCTGTCTTGGAGGGGAAAAAAAAAGGAATTCTAATAAGTTTGTATAGTAAATTTCTAAGGGATGGAAGTTCTGTTTACAAGCAATGGCATTTACCAATAAGAACCATGGGCATGTCCATATCGGTTGTGATATGTCATCTTATCAGTGAATGTGTGCTCCTCACCAGTCCTCAAGCCAGTGGTGCTCAGAAAGGGCATCCATGAGAGCACATTTATATTGCTTTCAGGAGGGCCATACCTCAGTGCCAAGTGAAACTGGTGATTTCATGAGGATTATCTGTGGTTTAGTTTGATCCTGAGCTACTACACCCCAGTACCCAGTGTGCTCAGCCCAAGGTTCTCCTCCCTGCACTACCCTGGGAGGAGAGTAGATTGTACGTGCTATTAACAGATGTAAATCTGCTGCAAGAATGTCACTCAACTCTTCCAGAGTCATTCCCAGTGGGGAGTACCTGCTCTACTGGACCCTAGCTCTTAATCTCCTTTAGTATGAGCCTGTGAATGGGAACAGGGCTCTACCACAGTCAGCACAACACAAAAGGTTGTTCCCAGCTCATCCTGGGGCCAGAACAGGTCACCATCTACTGTAGGTGGCAGATCCTCCTTGGTCACCAGTTTCTAATTTTGTATTTGCTCACACAGCTTAGATTTGCCTGTGCAAATGTTTCTGAAATGCTGTCACCCAGGGACCAAGGCTCTGCTTCATATAAGCACCAAGATGAACATAAGAACCTTTTGTTACTACACAGAAACGTGTAACCATTAAGATAATCCTAGCAGTCTAAAATTGCCTAGTGAACCCTTTTATGAATCATAATATATGTGGAATTCATGTTATCCTTTCTCCATAAAGAATATACACTATGATGCTTTTTTTTTTATTGCAATTTGATTCCTGTCAGTTTTCTTGCGGTGAAAATCGTGTAATAAATTTGGACTCACAGGTGCATCCAGGGCTTAGCTTCTTCTTAGCTTCAAAACAACAGTAAGCAGGGTGCGGCCTGCACATTTTTAATAGCCGACCAGGAAGTCAGCTCTGCCGGGGTATTGTAATCTGCTTTATCACGGGAGCCTGATGTTGAGCAACAGAAACCCCAGCTTGTCCTCGCCTGTCCTGAAGCATTGCTTCATGAAGGGAAATAAACTCACAGGAATATTTGTGAAATTCAATTAAAATGCTTTCCCAAGCATTCTGTTTTTAGATGCATGCTGGAACAATTTATTTTAGCCTTGTGGTCTTTAAAAAAAAAAAAAAACCCAGAACATTAATCGAGTGATTCCTGCAGCTGTAATTAAATAGACTGTATTACTCTAGAGGCCCTGTGTCACATCTGTATCCAGGTGGAGTGCTGGTCTGTACCCACCTTTTATCTTTCTAAGAGCAGGGGAAGGTCTGGCTATTGTGGACCTAGTGTTTGTTTAATGGACAGGCAGCTTTCCTCCACTGTGCGCTTTGCCTTTGCTCACAAAAGTGCATTCACTCCCCTATAGTATGTTGAAACTTTTCAATGGAAACAGCTTTTCATTAACAAAGGAAGCATTTTCTTCCCCCTCCCGTGTCTTAGCTTTCTCCACTAAGTCTTGGCTTCTTCAGCAGCTGTACCTCCACCAGGAATGACAAAAGGTGCAATTGTGCTCAGAGATGGCCAGGAAGATAGTGTCACTGGAGTTTGTGTGGACTCCTGGGCACTGTTTTTCTTCTGTGTTTTGTTCTATTTTTGCTATTTCAGAAGGTTTAGCATGCCATAAGAACACCAAGAGCAACCACCCCACTGAAAAAAAGGCTTTAAAAGCCCTTTTTAAAATCTTTGTCCAATGGGAGCCGCTTCCTTCCATTACTGTTCAGTGAGTTCTTAGGAGGGCGTTCTGCCCAGGGAGTAGCAGGTCTGAAGAAACCACTTAGAAGGCAGGAATGGAGTGGGATTCGGAGAGTAGTGTGTGGGTTGTTTTCTTCCATGCAAGCCAAGAGAGTTTCAGTGTCTGACTTCAGGGCAGTCTGCAGAGCAGACAGTGTGCACATTAAGCCTTATTATTTCCCATCATCTCCTTCTCTGAGTTGACTCCCAGCCCCAAGTGGAAAGCCCTTGTGTTTTGTCTATTTACTAGTTAACTTGAAGATAGTATTTCGGCATCTTTCCTGTTTCATTTCTCCCAAAGTTCTGGAAAGCAGTACTAATTGTGAAGCATCATTTGCTCCTAGCAAAAACCTTTCAGGTCCTTTGATAGAGTTCTTCTAAACACCTAGTCTCCTTCAGGGACATCCTGTCCACTCAACAGGCAGGCCATTGGTTGAGCCAAGTCATTGGACCTCGCCACACCGGTCTCCTTTTTTTCTTTTTTCTTAGATACGGTTGTCTGCTGACGACCGACAGACATGAGAACAGCACCTCTCTTTTGAGCCATGATCCTTTTATATGTATTTATAAATGGAGAGTAGATGGTGTACGTATTCAAACACAGTCCTTGGCAGTTTTTACAAGTCTTCCTCTCAAGATTTAGCCGTTTCATCATCACGCACTGGATTCAGCAAGTGAGATAAGGAAGACACCAGTATGTCACTCTGAAGCACAGATTCAGTGCACTGAGTACTGATAAACAGCATTTTCACCCTCCCTCTAAACACGTAGAGAGAAAAGATGTAACACAGGTTCGGCCAAACCCCCTGAGTGGCACTCTGCCACGGTGATTCATTTTGCCTTGGAGCAATCTTACGCCCTTTGTGAAGCTAGGTCCCTTTTGGTTGAAGGGAGAAAAAGCCTCCTCCAGAGCTGTCAATCACTGCTTAAAGCACCACCAAATGAGAGACTTAGTGGATCAAGTTTTAATACACCCAAGTCTTCAGACCTTCCTCTAGATCTGTTCACCACCTCACTCACTAAGTCACGCGCATCCCTTGAGTGTGCTTGTGCAACCTTTGATAGAATATAATCTGACAGCTTAAAATCTGCCTGAGGGAGGTGAATGCAAGTGTGTTGATAGCAGGTGTGCTCAGCTCCCTTGATCCTGCCCCTCCCTTGGGGGTCACTAGCTAGACAGCATGAGAAGCCAGCTGATGACTTTCATTGTTCCTGACCCCCCACATCTTAAACACCACTGGGATATGTCTGCATGTGCTTCTCAGGCTTGTGCAGTAAAAACCAACTGAGGATTTCTGCCCTTCCAGAAGAAAAATGAGGGTAGGGAGCCACTATGTTTTGCGTGTTAGTTTTGCATCCGCCCACTGGCATATTCTGCTCCCTGAGGATCTGTAGAATCTCCACTGGTCCATTAGAACATCTCCAACTTTAGTATGGAGAAGACTATGGCACACACCTGTCAACTCAGCACTCAAAAGGATGAAGCGGGAGAATTGTTTTATCTGAGCCAGCCTAGGCTACATTGCAAGTTCCAGGACAGCTTGAGTTATTTAGTGAAAGATACTGTCTCAAAAAAATTAAGTATAATAAATTCTGGAGTGGTTGTTTGGCCTGTGTCTTTTTAGACCCAGTCTTCTCAGACCCAGACTGACCCAGGCAATCTGGTTATGTGATCTCAGCAGACGCCTCAGTAATAAGCATCTTGCTGGTGATTCTGGCAGAGATGTTGCTTTGCCTGGTATACAGGAGGCTTATCTCTCTGCCCTGTTCTTCCTCTGTAGTCCACACTGCGCCACAAAGAGTTGGACTAATTAGCAGATAACCCGAGGGTCAGTGGGAAGCAGAATGCTGCTGCCCCTAGCAAAGCTCTGAAGCAGGGCCCCAGAGCTCCTACTGTTAGTATACCATGGGGTTCACTTATGGAGTGAGGACACGCTCCACGTATCTGCAGCTTGTGTGAGACCCTTCCCTTGGGTGTGTTCTACAGAAGTCTTACTTGGATGTTTACAATAATTATGTGCTGGCTATCTAAGCCTTAGGATCTTGTGGATATTGGACACTGACTCCCGTCTCTGAACTAAGGGCAGTGGGGCATAAGCAAAGTGTTTCATAGTCCTCATTTTTAAAACTAGGCTAAGGAGAAGTGCGGGCCCTCAAACAGGCCTGACTTAATCGTACTGTCAGTGGGACTGTAGTGTATGTGCAGAGTCAAGCCTTAGAGGCATTACAAAGCCCCTGTCTCACTGATGACCTCCTCCGGGGCAGGAGTGGGGTTCAGTGGTGCCATAGTAACTTTTCTTTTTACTTCATTTGAGGCATGAAAAGAAAATCCATTCTACTCTGGGCTCATTAAATATTAATCATATGCATTGGGCAGAGACTTTGAGGAGCAGAGTCTGCAGTCTCTTGCCCTTCTGCTTAGTATGTCTTTGCCTTCTGGGAAAAAGAACCCACATGTTGGTGTTACATAACTAGTGATTGGTTTCATTACTCTACTGACTTACACTTCTGGTGCTAACATAAGATCGAGGTACTGTTGAGTCGTATAGATTTTGAATGTATTATATATTTTATACATGTCAATTTAGAAAAAAATGTCATTACAGCTATAACCTAAGGAACGCTGTTGGTGGATAGCATGGGAGAGAGGGAGATGAGAGTTTGTTTTAACACACAGGAGAGCTGTCCACGTAGAAATGCTAGACAAGCTGCTGAGGTGAAAGCAAGGGATACAAACTTGAATGTGCCCACGATGACTGAGAGAAAAGCCCACCACATATGAGTTGTGACTTTTTGTGGGTTTTTTGTTGTTGTTGTTGTTTGTTTGTTTGTTGACAGGGTCTCACTGTGTAGCCCTGACTGGCCTAGAACTTGCTATGTAGATCAGGCTGGCCTCGAACTCAGAAATGTGTCTGCCTTTGCCTGCTGAGCACTGAGATTACAGTTGTATACCGCACACCTAGCTCTTTGGGCTTTGTTGTTGTCTTCAGTGCAGTTTTCTATATTTCTGAAACTTATGATCATGTATTAGTTTTATAATCAAACATATTGCTGAAATACACTTGTAATTTAAATATATAACAATGGTGAAAGAGTGATGTAAAAATAAATGGAATGATAGTGAATATCCTTCAGTCTTCTTTAAAAATATTTTAGATCATTCATAAATTTAAAAATTGACTCTGTTTAAAAATAAACTGTCCCAAGAGTGGCAGCTCACGTCTATAATCCTAACCCTTAGGAGTTAGAGACAGGGGATCATAAGTTTGAATCCAGCCTGAGCTACTTAGTGAGTTTTAGGCCCGCTTGAGCTGCAAAGTGAGCCCCAAAACCAAGGGAAGTACTTAAAAGAAAAAATTTAAAGTGAAATATAAAATACAAGACCTAGATTATAAATTCAGAATCTAAACTTCAGCATAAATGAGTAGATTTACATGATGAGCAATTATTTTCTCCTAGGTTCATATTTGAAAAGGTGGTAGCCAGTTCATAACAAGCTGTTTAGGTTGGTCAGCTCTTTGTGTGGCAGTTTTGAAAACACACTTAGTCGAATTAGCCTCCCAAACTGCTGCTCATTAGCAACCTGTTTGTCAGGAATTTGTCATCTATTAAATCACTTTTTTTGAGTGAGGTGATTATTTTTGTAAGGGGACATGTTCTGATCCAGTGTTTTGCTTGCAGGTAAAAGTACTTAATAATGTCTCCTCCTTGCCTTATTTAAAAGGATTAGAGCTGCCATAAATCCTGTCAGTGATGATGGAACTGTTGTAACTTCAAAGATACTTGAGGCTCTGGGCAGAGAGAAGGAGAGTTCTAAGTCAATCGATTTTATATGTATATGTATGTATATAAAGCAGACAGACACTTTCCTGTCAAAGATTAAGAATTTGTGTTTCCTTATCTTTTCTTTTAAATTGGCAAATTAGAATGCAGTTAATAGTATTTTAGCATATAAGTAAATTACTTTATCCCAACCCTAAAAGGATTTTAAAAGAACACATTGCCACTTTGACTTGATAGCAGTTCACTTTGTATTCTCTGGTTGTAGATTAATCGTGTTGATAACATAGCTTGAACTAGAAGACCTGTTGCTCCTAGTAAAATTCATGAGCCTAGATATTGAAATTGTGTGAAAATAAATGCAATACAGAGATGACTATAGCCTCACAGAGAGTAAAATCAAGCGTAAGTTTAAAGTCTAGAAATCAGCACCAACCTCTTCCTGTACTCATACTCCTGAACCCTTATCAAGTATGGCCTTTATATTTGTGCAAGAGCTGAATTTAACAATGTGAAATTGTATAAGGAAGTAATAATTCCCTCAGTTGGCTCCCAAGCGTGTTCACATATTCAGAAGACAGGAAAGAGACGACACAGCAGCAGTCAGTGCCTTCTGACAGCTCCGTTTCCGTGGCTGTGAGCTCAGAGTGGGTAGCCGCTGTTTCTGTGGCCAAGGGAGAAGTTTTTAATGCTTGGCCCCATTAAAAGTAGAAGGACTGGAGCCGGAAGGGCAGCTCAGTGGGAGAACATGTGCCAGGCCACACGCCCCCGCCAAAAAAAGAGAGGAAGCAGTGGAGTAGTAGGTCGACATCATTGGAGATCTGCACGGTGGCCGGGCATCTTCCCACCATGAATTTTGTAGGCTTTCTTTGCAACTTTAGTTAAACTGTTTCTCCTACAAAGCTGATGCACACAGCAGCTCTACTTAGCTAGTATGATCTTTGTCTACTCCTCCTTTTCTTTTTACAAGGTAAATTGGCATCTGGGAAAATGCACATGTCATAAATGTATGCTATACAATGGGGTTTCACCACCTGAGCAGGTTCAGCCCCCAGCATCTCTCCCAGGTTCCCTGCTCTAGACATGAGCCTTCCCTCCATGGAGTCATGGCTGTCCTGACTTAACAGTGCACAAGGCTGTGTCCCAGACTGTTGAGTCCTATACTTTTTACAAACTGAACCCTTCTCTTTTGCATCTGACATCTTTCTTTGAATGCTATATTTTGAAAACTCACACTGTTGCATGTAGAGCATGCGTTTTATTGGTGACTCATGTTACATTGTGAGATACCAAGATCCACTCATCTGTCCTGTCCCCAGCAGACACTCACGTAGTTTCCTGCTCGAGCTTTTACAGATAGAGCTGTTATTCGATGTCCAGTATGTGCATCTCAGCAGACTGTTTATATCACTAGGCATGTTCATATGCTTCCTATGGACAAATTCTGTGTAAAAATACCAAGGGCAGAATGTGTTATCAAGAAAACTCCAGACTTTCCTAAAATTTCAGAGAATCATATTTGCCCTTATGTGGAGGGCTTCAGTGAAGTTGAGCTGCCAATTTTGAACTTGTCGACTTAGAGCTTAGCATTATTTTCCCTATAGGAGTGTGGGTAGGTCACCACATGCTGCACCTGTTAGTGTGATTGATGATAAATGGGAAAGCACAGGAGAGGAGGGACGAGAAAGAGTAGTTATGACAACACTGACTTGAGTCGATTGGTTGGTTGGTTGGTTGATTTATGATACTAGGAATCAATCTATATAGCCTTGCTAATGCTAGGCAAGACTGTGCCACTGAACTGCATCTCCCCCAGTGTGTCTTACCTTCCTCCAGATCTTTCTAAGGCAAGGACTGATGATTTCACTAGATCATGAGCAAGGCCAGGATGAATTTTATGAGCCAAGCAGAACTATGAGGCATTTTAACTTAGTATCACTACCATTTAAAATAGCCAAATTTGAATAGTAAGGATTTGTGAGTATTTACCTTTCATATTTTTCTCCATTCTAAATTTTATTTAATCAATACATAATACTTCTTTTATGTGTGACTCGGTCTCACTATGTAGCCTTGCTGGCCTGGAGCTCACTATATAGACCAAGCTGGTCTTGAACTCACAGAGATCCACTATAAATCCCACGCCAGTCCAGGGGAAAAAAAAAAATCCCCCAATGTTCCATTGAATTTTAAGCAAGCTTTTAATACTGGCCGGTAATGGTAGAAGCTGGCCGGACCACGTGGAAGGCCCCCTTCCACAGGATTCTTCCATCATGACCAAGACCACGTGGAGGTTTACCTGGGACTCTTCCATGGTGGCCCTGAGCTGTAGCTTGTGGGGTCAGGGTGAGGGGTTAAAGCCAGATCCCATGAGGCTATGTGTTTCCCACCAGACCCAATCAGGGGTGAGCATACTTCTGATGTATTTCCTACCCAGGCATCTCCTGCTTACATGCTTCCTGTCTGGGTATTTCCTGCCTCCTACTTGGAGGTCATTAATTAAGTTTGGACCCGGCCTTACACCATCTGCCTCTGCCTTCCAAGTGCTGGGGTTAAAGGTGTGTACTGCTATGCCCAGCCTAAGAAATACATAATATTTTTATTCCATTTGTTTACTTATTTATCTATTTATCTTGTTGTATGTGTGTGGCGGGGAGGAGTCCAGGTACTATAGTGCCCATGCTATATAGTGTGTGTAAATTTCAGAGGACAACTTGCCAAAGCCAGTTCTCTCCCTCCACCATGTGGGTCTCAGGCAATCAGGCTTGGTAGCAAGCACCTGTACCCATTCCAAACTTAAAAAAAAATATATTGTTTATTTATTTGTGTGTGATTTGTGTGTGAGTGTGTGCCACCCACATGTGCATGCAGGTGCCCATGGAGGCCAGAAGAGGGTGTTGGCTCTCTTGAGCTGGATTTACAGGTAGTTGTGAGCCACCTGATGCAGGTGCTGGGAACTGAACTCTTGGTCCTCTGCAAGAGCAGCAAATGCTGTAACTGCTGAGCCATCTCTCTAGTGCCCTCTTCCCCCACATACTGCTTTTAAGTCAGAAAATATCTTTAAAATAATTTTAAGAAAATACAAATAAGTTTTGTTGCAAGAATTACTCTCTTGATTGTGGTTTTTTTTTTACATTTCAGTCTTGGCCTGACTATGAAGACATCTATAAAAATATGATTGAAGTCGCCATATTTTTAGATTTGCCTCGTTTCCCAGACATAACCGAAGACTGCTACCTTCATCCTAACATCTTGTGTATGAAATATTTACTGGAAGCCAATCTCCCTGGTGAGCTGTGGTGTGCAGGGGGAGGAGGCGTGGCTGCTATGTTATGTTAAGCAGAACAGAAGGGCCTTTCTTTCAGCTACAGACTACTCAAGCCACCTGAAGAGGTTTATAGTAACAGGAACTTAATTCAAATGCTTTCTTAAAATAATTCAGACCATATAACATGGTTAAAGGGTCACTGCTCAGAAACAAGAGTTCTGTTTTTGTGTCAGAGACTTATGCTTAGGAGAACTCTGGTAGCTTCTGTGGCCAGTTGACAAAGTGCAAGTGAAGTAGCAAGCATCTCAGTGCGGGCTATTGATGAACTTTGTGGAAAAGCTGCTCTTTGTATTTGCATGAGAACATTAGCACAATGAATTCTAATTAAGAATAAAACCAGCCAAATGAGTACTTGAGAGGTGGGGGAGGAAGACCCGGAGCTCAAGGCCAGACTGAGCTAGTATGGAGACCCCGATGCAAAGTAACTAGAGCAGTCCCAGGGCTAACTCACGAGTGCTTGAAGCCTGGTAACATTTGCAAGTTCTAGTCCCCAAAGCTGTGGAGAACAGTGTGGACAGCAGTGAGGACTGTGACAAGAGCCTCCGTCACCTCATGCAGAGCACGCGTGTCAGGTGGCCCTGAACCCAATTCCATACTAGACCACAAATACAAGAAGTCTAGGAATTGTATTGTCTGTTTGGTTGGTCATTGATTTTTTGTTTGTTTGTTGTTTTTGGGTTGGGGGCAGTGTCTTAATATAGAGCCTTGGCTGGAGCTTACTATATAGACCAGGCAGACCTCAAACTCACGGAGATTCTCCTGAGTGCTAAGATTAAAGGCATGCGCTACCACACCCGGCCTATTGCTTGTGTTTTTAGAGAGGGCCTCTCTGTGTGGTGTAGAGTCGAGCAATATTGCATGCCTAACCTTCCTGAGATTATCTAGTGGCGTTAACTCTATTATAACAAGACGGGGTTTCTCTGCCGTAACCCTGGCTGTCCTGGAACTCTCTCTGTAGACCAGGCTGGCCTCCAACTCACAGATATCCCCTGCCTCTGCCTCCTGAGTGCTGGGATTAAAGGCGTGCACCACCACTGCCTGGCTAAAACCCTTTCTTAAAGAAACAAAAACAGTGAGGAAGCTGAGGCTGTGGCCGCTGGTCGGGAAGCCTGAGGACAGGGCCTGGGCTTGCTGCTTCCAAGTCTCAGTGTTCAGCCCGTGAGCAGCAGATGCGCCTATGATAAACCCGTAGTTCCTTTGAGAAAACAGAACACCTAGCTAAGTGCTTGTTGAGCTCCTGGGGTACTCAGCACAGCACCTGACAGCCATGTGCACTCTTGAAAAAGCTTGACATTATGAAGAAGTCCCTTTCAGGTGAGTGTCCCTTGCTGCAGAGACACAGGTGTGGGACATGTATGGGGTGACACAGTCCTGATGTGTGGCTGTCTGCATGAGACCCAAATGTGTCCCACAGATAAATGTTTTTGGAGGTCAGATAGGGCGTGCTAGATTTGCCCATTACTGTCTCTATACTGGCCTCATTTTTTAGTATTATTTTATTCAAAACTTTCTCTCCAAATTCCTGCATGGTAGCACGTTGCAAGCCTATAATAATCCCGGCTCTTATGCTCTAGAGGTGAAGGCATGAGGGTCGTAATTTGAGGCCAACATGGGTTACATAGCTAGACCCTGTCTGTGTGTAAAGACACCTCATGGATTTGCACTTTTACTGTGGCCTAGTTAGCCAGGTAATTTAATCTGTGTTTAGTTGTTTTGTTTTTCAACAGACGAAATACACAGTTTAACATGCCAAGTGGTGAAGATGACTGGAGTTGGAGAAGCGGCTTTTCTGGCATTTGACCCCATAGCGGGGGCGAAGAGGGCAGTTAGGTATGATGTGCAGGCTGTGGCTGTCATCGTGGTCACGCTGAAGCTGCTCTTCTTGCTGGACGACAGGTTAGAATGGTGAGTCGGCGCACGGACTCCAGGTCTGAAGCAAAGCAGGAGAGATGTTGCTTTCCCGTTATTCAGGACTCGGGAGCTGTGTGTTGTCCCAGCAGGGTGTGAGTCTGGTGCTGGAGCCACAGGGATTTCTGCACAGCACTCGGGCTACCTGAGCATGAGTGTCCTGAGCACCATACACTGTGATGAACAATCCGGCACCATATCAGGATGTCTTTAGGCTCCTGGTACTACATCTCATAGAGATGATTAAGATCATAAAGGTGCTTTGCAACATTACCCTCTTAGAGTCCCAAGGAATGAAGATCTTCAGTGTCTTCTTCCGAGATAATGATTGCCTCTCTAGCTCTTGTGCTTTCTCCTCAGAATTCAAACTTAACTGTCTAAACTGGGTGTAGTGGCGCACACCTTTAATCCCAGCACTCGGGAGACAGAGGCAGGCAGATCTCTTGTGAGTTCCAGGCTAGCCTGAACTACAAAGAGAGTTCCAGGCCAGCCTGGGCTACAAAGTAAGACCCTGTCTTAGAACACCGAAATAAAGATTTAACTGTCCAGACATGACATCTAAAGAAGCCGTCTTGTGTGTTGCTACCCCCAGGTCTTACTCTGATCTTGCTGAAGCGTATAATGAAGAACACAGAGAAGGTACTTGGATTCTTTATTAGTCAAACTCAAAGTGATTGTAAATGACAGACTAAAAGGTAGTCAGCGTGGATGAAAATGATGGACATTCACTCATGAATGTGTCCATGTGTGCACAAGTGGGGCTTTGTTCTGTCTTTTCCACCTGTAGGTCCAATTGTACCTGCAGCTTCCAAGAAACTTGGGTGACTTCTACTGTGTTCAAGACCCATCTGTTAATTCGTGCTCACTGCTCACTAGCCAGCCAGACCATGAGCTTCTTAGCAGCAGCTTAGTGCCTGCAGCTGCCTGTGCTGGCCCCTCTACATGAAGTGCACTTTTCTTCCTATCCACACAACCCTTCAGACTTAGCAAATGCCTCTTCATTCTTCCGTGAACAGCATTAATAACACTCTTCTACCTGTTCTCCACACCTACTCACACTGCTTCCCCTTTCCCAAGCCAGAGCTGACCATGCCTGCTACCACTGCTGCTGTCCAGACTTCTACTGGATATTTAGCCATGGACTTACAACTAATGGCCTAAGTACATCTGTCCCTGTTAGGCTTCCAGTGTTTGTAAACTCTTAGATGATTATCTGGCATGTACTTTGTAAGTAATATGTAGGCAGAAGTTACAATGGATTGAATGTGGGGCTTCGTAAACGGCTTGGCCAGCTCTCTTCCACTGAACTACATCCCCCTCCAGTCTCTTTTTGCTTTAAAATAAGGTATCGCTGAATTGCCCACGTTGTTCTGTCTCACTTTATACTTGATTTAAGATCCTCCTGCTTCAGATTCCCAAGTAGCTGGGTTACAGTCCAGTGTCACCAGGTTCTGTTCATATTTGCTTTTTAAAAACCTTATCTTTGGGGCTGGAGAGTTAGCTCAGTAGTTAAGAGGACCTGCCGCTACTCTTCCGGAGGACTTGGGTTTGAGTCCCAACACCCATATGGCAGTTAACAACTGTTTGTAATTCCAGTTCCAAGGGATTTGACTCCTCCTTCTAAGTGCCTTGGGCACCAGGAAGGCATGTGACACACATACATACATGCAGACAAAACAATCATACAAATAAAATAATTTTTTTAAAAAAGCTTTTCTTTGATGTAGAACAGACTAACTGGCCCAAGAATAACTCAGTGCAGTTTTGTGTCTATATGACTTCTTAAATTCAGGTGCAGTTTCTGCTTGTAGAAGGATTCTTGTTCATTAGTTTTAGGAGTTTGGGTTTAATGTCCCAAGTTCATGTATTTTCCATGGTATACATGAAGTAAAACACTTCTTCCCGACCAGTGCTGCCAGTGACAGGTGCGCAGGGGGGAACTAGACATCTTCTGATGGCTCTTCAATGCCAGAGATGGCGGATGGTTACATAGACTGTCACCAAGAGAGTCCTCGCAGATCCCACAGCAAGCCTCCCATCAGCAGCACAAGGATAGTGTTCCATGCCCTCCACTGCCCTGTGTACTGTCCCTCCATTCCCTTTGCCCCTCGCTTGTGAGGAGGCTGGGGGTCAGCGAACCTTGCGTTGACTTACCTAGTTACAGTTTACAATTCTGCCTTTACAAGTCTTTGGGTAATTTCCCCTCCTCTGGCTGTGTGACCTTCAAGGCTGTATTGTTTTGTTATATCAGCCAGTTGAAAAGATTTGTAATTAGACGTTAAAGAGGCCTTTCTTAGTAGAGGATATGGAGAGTAGTCCTGTTTATACGTGACGTGTCCGAGGCTGTTGTCCCTCTAGCCTATGTCTCAGACACACTCCGGCTCTCTACTTTCTTCCTCATGCACAGAATCTCTGAAATAGGTTCTGAGGAGAACGCAAGCCTGGATGTGGTACCATAGCACCACTCCGCATGTTCTTCAGTCACTTGCCGCTCAACACAGTTGCCAGGTCTACTGGAGTACCAGGAGGAGCCAGGCTGCACGTGCTGGCTGTGGGAACTGGGGAAGAGGGAGCCTGTTGGGTAGCAGATAGCAAGGCACCATGTTCCTTTCTTCAGGAGGCAACAGTGAAGCCTTTGAAGCCCAGGAGAAACAGATGTGTAAAAAGATGGTTTCAGGATGATCTTGGTGGAGCCACCAAGGTCAGAACTCAGAGGAGAGGGTAATGGATTACGTGGGAGAGTCAGTCTGGGTACTGTGACTGCTCATCCTCTCCAAGAGCTGCTCTGCAATGCTCTACTCAGGAGAGACTCAGACGTGAGTAATGTGTGCTGCTCTAATGTGATGGCTCCACTACTCAGCACGGGTTTCATTTCTTTCAGAGAAGCCGCAGTTTGATTTCAGAAAATGGTACCAAGTTATGAAGAAAACTTTTGATGAGAAAAGACAAAAGTGGGAAGAAGCAAGGGCCAGGTACCTCCTCTGTCTCTGCCTCACCGGCTGTGTTTTCTGCTTTACATACGTCAGCGTGTGCTGGCAGCATGTGCCCTGTCTCCAGAAAGCTGGTCCTGTACATTCTAGTTAGTTTTTCTCTTTTTTTCTGGGGCTGGGAGTCAAGCTCAGTGCCTCACACATATTCCTCCTACCCCTGCTCTTTACTTTTTTACATTACTCCTAATTAAACACTTGTTTTTAGATTTCATCATATTTTCCCATGACCTCTCTGTGCCCTAGGATCTCATCCAGGTACCACGTCATACTTAGCACGTAGACTTTTGCAATTTGTATGAGCCTTGACTGCATGTCTATTATCCTTCCCCCATGTCATACTCAAAATTGGCCCTTCCCATCTGTGCTTCCCAGTGTTGCAAAGGGTACAAGTGTTCTCCTGTGGCATATGCGATTGGAATGTCTTCCAAAAGCAGTGACCTCTGAGCGCTCAGGGGAAAACAGACAGTGGGTGTTCCCTTCAGCCACCCTTGCTGCTGGTCCCTGAAGCACAGCTCATAGCTGAGTCCTTACTACGCAGCGGAAAGAGTCTCTTCAGGGACAAAGTATGAGGTCTGAGTCTTCACTGCAGACTCACTGTGTGACATCACCTGCTCACCCCAGCTGAAATTTAGTTGATTCATAAATTCCTAAATGTTATCTATTTAATAGGGAGCTCATCTCCATTGTTCCCAGCACAGTCTCATTTTTTATTAGAACTCTGAGTCCCACAAGACTGAAATCAACACCTGCTGATTAAGTTTATATTAATCCTGATTTGATCAATTCATTTTGTATCATTTGAGAAAAGCAGGTTTCTCAGGTTAGTTTGAAATAGTAAGTTAGTTCAGTTTCCTGCTGAAGCAAATCAAAGATGGCCAGCCCTGTTCATAGACTAAGAAATAATTTTCAAGTTTCAAAGTAAAGCTTTTATTTTTCCTCTAAACTTCAGAGAAACAGGTTCAAAGGCAGATAAAGAACCATGGAGAAGTTCCTTGCCAAAAGAAGAGTGGCGGGCTTTTGCTAGACAGGTTGAGGGCATGGTAGAGGGAAGGGTAGGAGAATGTACTCGGACAGCACACGGGGCTGCGTGCTTCCTCTCCCTTGTTGGGCCCTCATGTTACTGTGGATAGATAAGCGGGAGCAGAGTCTGTTCTGTCATTCTAGGCACTGGGGGACTCAGCCTTCTTTCTGTAGTGTCAGCTGGGGACTTCTGCTGGCCCTGAGGGATGGTGTTCCGGGCCATGCCGTGCCGTTGTCTTGCTCCCTTAGCCCCAGCAGGCTACCACTGTGCGTTTCAGACATTCCCGGTTCATACTGCTGTGTTAGGGTCTGTTACATGCCTCAAAGTACTAGCACTTAGCTACTTTAGGGGAATATTTAGCAACCAAAAGGAGTAAGTTTGTTTATAAAAATCTATTTTCCATGGAGACACTAGGCCCCAGGGAAGAGGCTGTATAGAGGACCCCGAACCAAAGCCTTCCTCTACACAGTGTTAATGCATACAGGCAGTGGGGTTCGCCACTAACTGATGTCAGTCACTGCCACCTGATATGTGGGCGGAGTCCCTGCGCACACCTGCCTCTTGATATCACCTGCACCAACCCATTTTCACATAAATTTTTATTTTCTGACTTTCTTTTTAAAAATCATATTTAATTGTTTTTACTTGGGGTGGAACCCAGAGGCCTATGTATACTGGCCAAGGCTTCTAGCTACTGAGCCACAACCCCAGTCTTAAATTTCTAATATTTTCCCTGTTGCTCTGGGCATCATCTCTTGGGTTGTCAGATGATCATTAACACATTTTCTGCAATGAGGCATGGTACTTTGCATGAGATTATGAAAAACGCTAATAAAAACAGTAGTTTAAAAAACAGCCTAAGGCAGCTTATCACGGGGTTGAGAAGAACCTGGATGAAATTTTTAAAGCATGTATAGAAGAACTCATTGCTGGGCTGGGGGAGGTGGTGCTGCCAGCAGGCATTAGGACCCTAGTTCAATCCCCAGCACTCATGTGAAATACCAAATGTAGTGGTACACACCTAGAATCCCAGCACTGGGAGACAGAGACAAGAAGATCCTGGGGCTTGCTGTTTGCCCAGTCTAATCAGCAAGCCCCAGGTCTCTGTATGAGGCCCTGCCTCGAAAAGCAAGAAGTGGCTCTAGAGGTTGACCTCTGTCCTACACACACACACACACACACACACACACACACACACACACACGAAGAAGAAAGGGAAGAAAGATGAAAAAGACAAGGCTTGCTGATCTTTTGAGTTAGGTAAGAATTTCTTAGGTATAACATTAAAAGCCTAATCCATAAAAGGAAAATTGGTAAGTTGGACTTTTGAAGTAAGGTATTTAAGAGAAAATGAAAAGCCAGACTTAGAGAAAGTAGCTGAAAGTTGAGCATAGTGGCTCACACCTTTAATCCCAAAGACACAGAGGCAGGCATCTGTGGGTTCAAGGCTAGCCTGGTCTACAGACCAAGTTCCAGGACAGCCAGGGCTTATGTAGCCCTGAGACCCTGTCTCAAGAAAAATTTTTTTAAAAAGCCAGTGAGAGAGAGAGAGAGAGAATTGAAGATCACATATCTGATGAAAGATTTTTATCTATAAAATATTTAAAACATTCATAAATAGGAAAACAACTCAGTTTTTCAAATGAACAAACGGAAGATGTGCAGGCTACACAAGAAAAGATACCTACTGTAATTAGGAGGTGGGTCCACCTTCAAAGAGCACTTGTTCGTACCAAGCATAGGAGTATAAAATGGTATAGCTACTTTGAAAAGGTCAAGTGAAATGAAAACTTACGTCCCCACAGAAGTCCACAGAGAAATGTTTGTTGTGATTTTTGCTAGTGATGAGACAGAGTAACTGGCATATCCACTCCATTCATCCCCACTGAGCAATACAAAGCAAAGCCTTCTGACACAACCAGCATTGACTCCTGATGTCTTACATGCTAAATGGAAACTCAAAGGTTGCATACTGTATGAGTGTCTTTACATCACATTCTCAGAATGGACAAGCTTACGGGATAAAGACAGTGGTTCCCCAAGATAAGGGTGTGGAAAGGACTGACTACAAAGGACCTGGCCTTGGAGTGATGGGGCTGTTCTGTGTTAGTCAGTGGTGACTACACAGCTGTGTGTGAATGCTGCCTGGAAGTGCTCTGAAAAGAGTTTTGTTATATGTAAATTATACCTTGATTCTTCTTTTCAAACAGTGAAACAGACCATGCAGAGATTAGGGAAGCATGTAGATAGGGTCTAGCTAGACTCACGAGGGCCTTGTGGTGTATCTGTTTGGGAACCTTTGTGCGCTGGGAGAAGCAGGCCAAGGAGGGCAAGTATCTGGAGAAGATTTCATTTCAGGAGGGTGACCAAGCAGTTAGAACTTTGTAATCTTCAGTCACCGTCCCATCTTTGGGCCTGTGGGGTGGGCGTAATACCTCCTTGATTATGGTGGCGGCCACGTACCGAGGCCGCCATTATCAGTGCACAAGAAATACCTGTCTAGACCCAACTTTCCCAAGGAAAGCTTGGCAGTGGGTGTCCCTTGGCACTTGTGATATAGGGCACCTGTTTCTCCTGTCACCTAAGAAAATAAATAATTTTAAAAAGATACATTAAAGAATCACAAACTCGCCATAGAGCTAGGTGACAACCTTACTGATGTTTTTCAAATGATATAATTTACCTTTATGCCTTTATGTTTACCTTTATAATTTAGTTTATACATAATTTACAGAATGACAGTCTTCTGTAAAGTTAACTATATGTCTACTTCTGATTCTTATAGAAATTTCTGCTCTTAACATTTTAAATCACTGTGAAATTCAAAGTAAAAAAATTAATATCTTCTGTATAATCATAATTATACTAATTTGAATTTTTCTTAATCTTTGAGAAAAATCTTAGCTCTTAAATTGGCTAAAGTCATCATTTGTTACTAAATCACAAAGTAACTAAACTGTTTATGTTTACATATATTTCTCTTAGCTAACATTTAAACATGTCGGGAAGTTACCAGTTGTTGAGTTTCATAGGTAGAGATATTTGTGTTTCTGGCTTCCTGCTCCTTAGTGTCTTTTCTAGAAAGCTTTGATTGTTTCATGAGTACCTGTGAGCCAGGCACTTTGCCAAGCACTAACTATGCCACATCTAGTGATTGCGTGGGGTTTGTACAATATTATATGGTGGTTGTTTCTTGTTATTAAGACAGACTCTCATGCAGCCCTGGCTGGCCTTGAACTCCTGATTCTTCTACCTCTACCTCTCATGCTGAGATTACAGGGCTGTACCCACCACTCCTGGCAGCTCAGAGCAACACATTTATTTATTTATTTATTTATTTATTTATTTATTTATTTATTTATTTATTTATTTGTGGGGGCGGGGAGGGGGGCAAGTCTCACCATGCAGCCCTGGCTGGCCTGGAACTTGTCTCTGCATTCTGAACACTGTGGTGAAAGGCATGAGCAGCCAGCACTCTAGGCCTCACAAATATGACGCAAATCACTCCTCCAAACAGTCCTATGAGAGTAGGAAACAGGATACAGATGCTAAGTGCATTTTTGGCTCATTTATTCATCTTCCCATTATTAACAAATACTTAAATTGAATGCCTACTGTGTGCCCTAGAGGGTATAAAGGAGACAGACACAGCCTCTGCCTTCAGAGCCTCCATGGTCCCTCGGGCTGCCAGCAGAAGCAGATTAGACCTCTGACTCAGTGTACTCTTCTGCTGCCGTAGTGTCTTTACTTTTGAGTGGCCTGAATTAAGAATGTACATTTTTTATTGGGGTTTCTGGAGTCTCTCACTCTAGGAAGCACAGGAAGGATGGAAATGGGCTTAGAACCACATGGTTGTCCCATCCACAGCAGCAGCCTCTGCAGGGTATTTTACTGATGGCTCCCTGGATCAGAAATGATGTGTGTCACCTGCAGGAATGCCAGGTAGCACTTAGCCTTTGCCCTGGGGTGTGTGTGTGTGTGTGTGTGTGTGTGTGTGTGTGTGTGTGTGTGTGTATGTGTGTGTGTAACCCTGTAGACCAGATCAACCTGGCACCCCCGCGGCAGTGGACATACCTGACTGGCCTTCCCTTGTCAAGATCAGGTTGCCTCCGTGCAAGATGTTCATAGGCCTGTGTCATGCAAGGATCTGGATCTTTCCTTCTGATTATCACCAGGAATAGAGATTTCCAGGCACTGTGTGCCAGAGAGACTGGCACTCACTGTCTATTTTGTATGAGGTTCCAGAATCAGAATCCTAAGGACACAGTCCTCAGAGATGAGCATTTGAGATGAAGGCAAGAACAGCAATGAGAGTGAACAAAAGGGTGTGTGGCAATGGAAACCATCTCCACTGTGCTTTGTGTAATAGCTCCTAAAGGGCCCTTGACTCTTACGAGGAGCACACCACGGGCTGCTCTCACTGGATGCTTCCTTCTGGAAGGGAAGCACTGAGAAAAAGTAGACAAGTGCCCAGGGTCACTGAGATTCAGGTCCTGCCTTTGTCTCTGAACTGTGGGCATTTGCTTCTCATTCTGCTTCATTTCTTTGCTGTCTTGTATAGGTATCCTTGGAAAACCAAAAGGCCACTCTACCGTTCACACATTGACAAGTCAGTCGCATATAAGAGAAGAGGTGAGTCTGATGGTTTCCTCTCCTGGTCAGGCAGTAGGAAATACCAACCATCTCCAGAAGAAAAGCATGTGCATGAACATACTTCCCACTTGATGGGATGCTCTCGTGTGTATCTCATTCTGAGGAGAAATCACATAGAAATTCGTCTTCTAGGAACTTGCCTGCATCTTCATAGCAGAGCTAAGATCCCAGCAGAATCTGAGACCCTCTGCTTCCGTGGCTGTGAGGGCCCTGTCAGGGGACTTGCCCTTAGACTGACTTGTGTTCTCTTTTTAAATCACTGTTAAGTAACTTCTTGAGGCCCCTCATGCCCCTCACCCAATGCTGCCTACAGATGTTACTGCAGTTAGGAAACCATCTGGGTGTGAGTGTGCACTCAGGAGGCTGAGGGAGGAGGCTCCAGAGTTTGAGGCCAGATTGTCCCCATCCCCACCTTCACTCCCAGAGGCTCAGAGACCAATACTAGTCTACTCCTATAAACTCCAGGCTTTACTTGTGAATTGACTTTTGCCTCTTCCCTCCATCTCCAGAAATGGTGGAGAATCTTCAAAAGCAGTTTAGTGCACTGGTTGGTTCCACACCCGTGGTTGAAAAGAAGGGCCCTTCAAGTTTTCAGTTCAACTGGACTGAAGAAAGCACTGATAGGCCTTGTTTCCATGGACATAGCCTCCAGGGACTCCTGATAAAGAAAGGCCAGTCCTTGATAACCAAGAACTCATTGTATTGGCTCAGTACCCAGAAGTTCTGCAAAAGGTACGCATGTTTTTAAAGCTCCAGAAGCATGAAGCATGATGAAATCTGCAGCTCCTCTGGAGAGTGTTCCTCCTTTTTTTTTCTTTTCTGATGTTATAATTACACGGCTCCCCACGTCCTTTTCTTGCCTCCAAGCTTCCCACACACCCCTCTTTGCTGTCTCTTGAATTTACTGCCTCGCCTCTTTTTTTTCATTAATTGTTGTTACACACGTGTATGTATATACATTTATACCCTAAACACATAAATACACCTGCTCAGTCTGTATAATAGTACTTGTATGTATGTTTTCAGGGCTGGCCATTCACTATTGGGTAACCACTGGTGTGCTTTTCCTCAGGGAAGACTAATTCTCATGCTCTCAGCACTCCTTAGTTGCCTGTAGTTCTCTGTGTGGGCAGAGATCTTAGAGGCTCCCCTCGTCCCTGTCCACCTCGGCAGTCTGTTGTTTTCCTCATGCAGTTCAAGTTTAGGGATTTAGTTCGTGAGATGTTAGGAGTATAGTTTCTGACATTACTAGGAGACAGCCTCACAGCAAACTCTAGATCCTCTTCCTCTTCCAGTCTTCCCTCTGCTATGTTCCCTGCAGAGCCTTAGATGCAGGAGTTGCTTTGTAGCTGTGTCCATTAGGACTAGGCGCCACAACTCTACGTTCTGATTGGTTGTGGATTTCTGTAGTGGTCTCTACCTGTTGCAAAGAGACGGTTCCTTGATGAGAATGAGGACTACGCTTTTCTGTGGACATAAGGATAGACATTTAGAGAGGAGTCAGGAATTACGCCGGTATAGTAAAGCAGTGACTATGGGTTTTTCATTCCTTAAAAAAACAAAAAGCAAAATAAAAAACCTTTAACAATTTAGAGCCACACATATTACATGGATCACGCTGCTCAAAGTGTGTGGCCATGGTGTGGGTATTTACGTGTCTTTAAACTTGGCTATGGACTAGGTTAAGCATTGCAGAAATAGAGACTGGTACAGTAAGCCCTCTTGTCCCCAGCTTAGCAATCATGGACGGTGTGAAGAGTTT
Organism: Cricetomys ansorgei; assembly: GCA_026225945.1. NCBI lineage: Eukaryota > Metazoa > Chordata > Mammalia > Rodentia > Nesomyidae > Cricetomys > Cricetomys ansorgei. The sequence goes on along the minus strand of JAMJFZ010003232.1, from coordinate 3,730,113 downwards.
TCTCCTCAAGAAGCCTCAGCAGATTTCCCAAGTTTCCCTGTAACTCACAGTACTATTTTAAAGCTAACTGTATCCACTGTGAAGGGATTTTGGGGGTGTCAGTGGATGGATGCCAGAGTTTCTGAATTACTATTTAAAGATAACTTACCTTTTTTCCTTTTCATTCTAGCTATTGTAAACATGTGACAACCTATGAAGAATCAAATTTTTCTCTGAGCTACCAGTTTATACTAAATATCTTCTCCTTCTTACTAAGAATAAAGACCTCTGTTCTCCATGAGGAAGTGAGCTTAATAGAAAAGAAACTTTTTGAAAAAAAATACAATGAATCAAAAAAGAGCTCAAGACCCAAGAAAGTAAGAAGACACTGAGAAACAAGAGAGGGGCTTGCTTGGAAGGGTGCTCTACAGGGATGATGTCAGGTCTTAGTGCCATGTTCCAGGGAATTGTGTGAACTACATTATTGCACACACATATATATTGGCATGTGTATTTATATGCATTGTAAAATAGGTAAACTTTGAATTATTTTCATAAATGCTTTTTTCAGAAAATTAAAACAACATTGTGTAAATAACACCTGGAAACTTGTATTCATTGGATTTTAAGCTAAACTTTCTTTTGACACTTTCTTTCTCTAAGATGGGAACTAGCCGTATAGTCAGGCCTAGAACTCAGTGTGCAGTTCAGGGCAGCCTGGAACTCACCAGCCCAGGCTGGTCTCAACGCATCTCCATCTCAAACCCAGGATTACAAGCAGGCACCAATGTGATTGTTTTTGAATTTATGAGTTTACTTCTTATATTAGATTATTCCTTAATCTTTATAAAGTTAGTCCCAGGCAGATGAAAGATCTAAACAACATAAGCATTCATTTACACGTATGTACAAGTATCCCGAGGAGACAGCATGGGTTCTCCGATGACCCTGGAATTGAGGAAGACCTTCTAAGCATATCACAAACCCGGAAGCCAAAAGAGAAGATGAGCAGCATCGTCATGACAAACAGCAAACTGGGTGACATATCTGAGCATACAGTGGGCAAAGGGACAGTTTATTTATTTAAATGTATTTAATGTAACAATAGTGCTTGCAAAGCAACAAGTAAAATACTAGGACACTTCAAAGGCCAAGCCAAAAAGACAAGATACTCAACCTCACTCATAGTCAAGAAATACAAATGAGGTGCTGTTTCCCACATATTAGACTGGCAGGTGTTTTAAAGAAGTGTAACACCTGGTTGGATGTTGAGAAGTTGGGCATTCCTATTCAGAGTTCATTTTCTCAACCAGCTGAGAACTGCTGTTCTGGTCATGAGCTGCCCGCTCTCAGGGTCATGTGTTCTGGTTGGGAGCTGATAGTAAGTCAGTATGTCTTATGCGGAATGAAATCAAGCATGAAAAAGTGGGGTGACAGGTAAGTGAATAGGTATTCTACAAAGCATGGTTGAGGGGACCGTCTAGGGAGGTGACGTTTGAGCAGAGACCAAGTTGCATGAAGTACAGCAGAGGGAACAAACTGTGTCACCTCAGGGAAGATCATTCGTCACAGAGGGGCCAAGCACAAAGGTTGACAGATTCAGGAACAGCCAGATACTGGGGTGGGAGGAGAGTGTGGCTTCGTAAGAATTTGGCTTTTATCCCAAATAGGAAACTTTGGGGAAAATATAAGCAAAAACCTGAGGAAGTTCTTTTTACATTTGCTGAGTTTCAGCTTTAATTTTAGAAATCAGTAATGAATCCTGACCTTTGCAATAAATACTTTTTGGTGTCTCTGGGGTGATGCCATGATCTCGTTTTAGTGGCTTAACACAGCAGTTTACATTGTGCGAATTTCAAATGTTGAACCAACCTTGTGTTCCTAAGATGCCCCTCACTTGGCCCTGACCCATCATCTGTTTATACGTTAAGTTTGATTCGCTTTTAAATTTGTTTGAGACAACGTTTTGGTATGTAGCCCAGGGTAGCCTTGACTCAGTTCTCCTGTCTCAGCCTCCTAAACAAGCTGGGATTAGAGGCATAACTGATATGCTAAAATGTTGTTAATACGTTTTTGTTCTCTGTTCGTGACGAACATTCTGGAGTTTCCTTTCATATGGTCTTGGATTTCTAGAGATCTTGTCATGTTTTCCATCACTCATTACAATATGTTCAGCTTCCAACAACTGGACTCTGGCAGTCCTCAGCTCTAACCTGATCAGTGAGGAGTTTGGTCCAGCATGGCCACAGGGCACAAGTAGCGGAAGCCCTCCTCACCTGACACTCAAGTGCACAGGCCTTTGGGCACAGGAGTTCAGAGTCTGGAGCAGCATGTGGTGTTCCTAAAACCTAAGGAACCAATTCACTCAGCCTCAGAAATGTAAAGGTTTTCAAAGCTTAATGCAACCTGCCATGCAGAAAAAAACCTGACTCCTACATTTTAATCTCACGAATAAATTTTGGCCTGATTACCATTTTAGTACACAAACATGTGCACTAGTCCAACCCGAACACGTCCTTTTCAGAATCCTAGCATGTTGCTGTCTGTTCTTAGTCACCCCCCTCTGAAACACTTGTCTCCTTAGGTGCTTTGAGACTTGGCATTGTACTTACAAGTACCTTCCTACAGCGCTGGATCCCATTCACAGGAGCAGTGGGCACCCTTGAAAGATGGTTTTCCAAGACATGCAGCAAGCTTGCCTGCCACTGCCACTTAGAAGATGAACCACTTGGAAAGTTGGAATGGAGGGGGAGCCCAGAACCCGGCCCCCAATGCCTGGGAGCCATTCAATGGTGGGTTCCCCTGCAGAGTGCCTATATCCCCACACCCCGGCCCCATTCACATAGCAGTGTTCAATTCTGGAGACACAGGAGACACTGGGAAGGGCATCACACCCAGATCTTCAAGAAGGCTGTGAACAGAGTTTCCAGGCATGGCTGCTGTGAAAGCTGTATGGAGGAACTCGAATGCTGCGGATAATACCGGAGATTGAATCTCGAGTGTGTAGCTGGTGAGTTGGTTTCTGGTCTTGTTTTTTTGTTTTGTTTTTTTAACTTAAAATGCCCTTGAGTTCTTGAAAACTGAGTAAATTCACACAGTTCAGTCTCTCACAAAATGTACTCCAGGAATTTAGTGTGTGCTCAATTGTTTGTCGCCCTTTGTGGAGTGCCAGGTTGACCTGCTAATACCTGTGGCCAAGAAGACTGTAAAGGAAGAACCAGACATTTTGGCTCACTTGGCCTTTTGCTCTTCTGGGGCAATTATTTCCTTCTGGAACAATCGGTGCATGCCTTACGAATCTTTGCAGGGAACTGAGTGGCTCATGAGTACTCCCAAGGGACTTTAAAGCAAACTACTGCTTAAATATGATCACCTTTTGCTACCACTGTTCACATTAATCGCATTAAGTGATTAGATTTTACCTAGAGTGGGAAAGATAATTTCTTAATTTAAAATTCCTGGGATTGGGCTGGGGATGTGGCTTGGTGGTTGGAGTGCCTGCTGCACACACACGGGGACCTGAGTTCAGATCCCCAAGACCAAGTGAAGCCTAGCAGGGCAGCACATAGCTGGAACCCTATGCTGGGTGGGGGCCTAGCCAGGTGGATCCCTGTGTGTGTGTGTGTGTGTGTGTGTGTATGTATATGTGTGAGTGTGTGTGTGTGTATGTGTGTATGTATATGTGTGAGTGTGTGGGTGTGTGTATATGTGTGTGTGTGTGCGTGTGTGTGTGTGTGTATGGGTGTGTATATATTTGTGTGTGTATGTGGGTGTATACGTGTGTGTATGTGTGTGTATGTATGTATATGTGTGTGTATGGGTATGTGTATATGGGTGTATATATTTGTGGGTGTATGTGTACATGTGTGTGTATATGTATATGTGTGTGCACGTGTGTGTGTACATGTGTGTGTATATGTATATGTGTGTGTGTGTGTGTGTACAGGAATCTGTGTGTGTGTGTGTGTATGTGTACAGGAATCTGTGTGTGTGTGTGTGTGTGTGTGTACAGGAATCTGTGTGTGTGTGTGCGTACAGGAATCTGTGTGTTATGTGTGTATACAGAGAGAGAGACAGACAGACAGAGTGAGAGTGATGAGAAAAAGACTTTCCTAAATCTTCAGAAGAAAACTAACCCTCAGGCTAAAAGCAGTAGGAGGATAGAAGATATCCTTAGTTTCTCTTTTTAGAAATTCACACCAAAAGAAAAATCTTTCTGGAAAGGCCCCTGCCTATTGGAGCACTCCGTCCTTTCTCTCCATGTTCAATGCAGCCAACTGCTCTACTCCAAAGCTGGTGCGCTTTCCCCTCGGCTTGGTTTTAACTGTCCCTATTCTCTAGCTGATGTGCTCTGCACAGCGCAGCCCTGCGTCAGGAAGGGTGTGTAGATAGAAATATCCCCAGAATCCCCTCATGCTGCTTGCCATCGGGAAGGACAGAGCGGATGGGATGTCCACCCTCTGCACACGCCCCTTGTGGCCCTGCAGCTGGACACCCCTCCCTGGTGCCTCACACTGTGCCCTCTTTCCTGTCTTCACTCCTTGGCACCTGAATACTCCTGCCTCTCTTACTGGGCACCTACAGCACATCCTACTTGGCACATTTAGCATAGTCTGCTTGCCTGTGTCCTCTTGTACAGGGCCATTCCTTGTGGCCCCTTAGAGAACCCTGTAGCTGGTAGGTGTTCCAACCATGTACTGACTACAAGGGGGACATCGCTAACTGCTCCTCACTCCACCAGTCACCGCAGGGCACTGTGTGCTGCTGAAGGAGCAGACTCGTCTGTGTCTTCCCAGTATTAGTTCTGAGTCCCTCTGAGTTCTTTAAGGAGGAGGAGCTGGGCATTGCTCTCGTAGCCGTCAAATAACTGTCTCCCATTAGCATCCCAAGGCTCGGCTCCCGAGAGCTATTCAGCCTCTTGCCTACTGTGACGTGGCTCCCCGTTGTTTTATGCGTGGGACTGTTGGGACATCGACATGGTTGCTTGGGGTCAAACAGAAAGCCACAGAACCGAGATCTGGCCCCAGGCAGCCTGGCGCCGAAGTCTTTGGGCTGTACCCACTCATGGGGCTGCCTTTCTCAACTGGGGCGGTGTAGACGAGAGCACTGGCCTCTAGCTAGAGAAATCCTCAGGACCACCTCCACCTTTGCCCCAGCTGTTCTCCCTCAGAGGAGCCCCCCACCTCAGTGCCCAGTTCTCCCTCACACCCGCTGCGCTGTGAGCCTCTGGCCCTCCCTGCCTGTGGCGCCACTCTCCATCCGTGTCAGTCACCCCAGCTCAGGAAATCTTGCCACTCTCCTAGGGGGACTGCAAAACCTCCCTTCTCTCCAGGCAGCTATCATTCCTCAGCTAGTAATTTTCCAAAAATAGATTTACTAGCACGTAGGGCTCCAAACCCTCTGACGGCTCCTTGCTGTCTACAGGCCCAGTGGCTTGTCACTGGACCATGGCTCCTACACTGCTTTCCATCTCCCGCCTCAGGAGCTCCCTCACCTCAGACAAGCCATGACAGCTCATTCCCCCAGGCTCTGCCGGGAGTTGCTGTCAGGAATGTCCTCTTTCTTCTCAGAACACTTTTCCTCCCTGAGAACACTGCTTAGATGTCAGCTCCAGCCAGCCTCCACCTCAGCTCCTCAGAGAGGATCAGTGAATAAATGATATTTGTGCAGTATTCTCTAGACAGAGCAGCTGGAGTGGGGGGGTCAGCTGTGCACATATGGCTCCAGCGCCACACACCAGACAAATCAGCTCAGCGTGTCCCCGTCATTAAGAAACTCAAGACCTTGTATGAGAAAGAACTAGATCTCCTAAAAGTACAGGCAGCATTCAAAGATGGGCACCTAGGACACACCACGCATTTAAGTACAAATGGACTCTGTATGGTTCTCTCCAATTACTGTGGATCTCTCCAGAAGTGCAGGATCACAGTCTCCCATCTCTGTGCGCTCTCTCTCCCCCCGCCCCCCCCCCCCCCCCCCCCCCCCCCCCCCCGTCTCTCTTTCTCTCTCTCTCTGTCTCTCTCTCTCTCTGTTTCCCCCCTCCCCCCCCCCGCCCCCGTGTGTGTGATGCTGGTAATTCAAGCCAGGGTCTCATGCATCCTAGGCAAGAGCTCTACCACTGAACTGCAGCTCCAGCTCTCTTTTTACTTTCTGTCTTAAAAAGTCTCCTAAATTGCCTAGGCTGGCCTTAAACTCCAGATTAGCCTTGAACTTGTGGTCCTCCCTCAGCCTCCTTAGTAGCTGAGATCACCGTCCTTTCCTAACAGTTCTGGATATCCTGTCTGCATTTTCACAGAGCTGCCTGTAAGTTTGTTCAGCTTCCAACTCACTCACTCACTTGGCTGGGGATGGCACCCAGTGGCAGAGATCATGTGGAAGATCCTGGGCTCCATACTCAGAAGCAAACGTGTGCACGCGCTTGAACACACACACACTTGCTCGTTGTCTGGCCCTCCATTGGTAACTCCACCATATCTCAGAGAAGAGCAAAGATGGAGCTAAATGCTGCTTTGAGAAGCTCATAACAGGGTTAAAGGAGGGGCTGGAGAGATGTCTCAGTGATTAAGAGCATGGGATGCTCTTCCAGAGGACCTGGGCTCGATGCCTAGCACCCACATGGCAGCTCACAACTGCTGTAACTCCAGTTCTGTGGGGATCTGACACCCTCTTCTAGCTTCTGTGGACACCAGGCACTCAAGCAGTGCACAGACATACATGCAAAACATAAAATGATAAAATAATTTTAAGTTTTTTAAAAGAGGATTAAAGGATATCTAAGCTGAGTGAGCTCCGTGATCCAAAGCAGCAGCACAACATGTGACCACACTTTGTTCAGAACAAGTCCTGTCTGCTCCCAGACAGCCATCACGAGATTCCCCAAACTGCCTCCCACTCTTCCTAATGCTCATAGCAAAACACCCTAGATTTCCCCTCTTCAACCTGTAGTTCTATATTGCAATTAGCACCAAGAGAAAGTCGGTCAGTGTTCCAGACACTGGACTCGGTGGTTTCATGGTTGAGAAAAGACATATAAAATTGAGAGCAAAAATATGTGATTTTTCAAGCAAAAAACAAACAAACAAACAAACAATCAGCCTGGGGAAATCACTGAAAGAGTTGGTCAGTGAACTTGGAGCAAGCGAGTCAGCCCTTGCTTGTTCTCCGCCTGCAAAGCGAGGTCGTTTCCCCTTGTGTTAAGAGGTATGTGATGCTCCAGCAGTTTTAAGTAGATATCTATTTTGTATCAAAAATACCTGACTACTAGCTACCACTAGGACCACTATCCCAGGAAGTAAATGTGGCTCAGCAAGCATAGTTTGGCCTCTCAGACCCCATCTGGGTGTGTGTTTTCCTCAAGTGGCAGGGAATTGGACAGCTACGCCCATTCACTGTTAGTCACAGGTGAGAGGGCTTTCTGGAGGTGAAGGCCTGTGCTTCTGAGCCTAGGGCTTTCTGGTTAGCTATGTTGCAACTGCTGAGCCCTTGCTGGAATGATCAATTGACAGTGAAGCCACAGCAAAAGAATGTGCGGTATCCTGGTTCTTCCAGTTGCCAGCAAGCAGGTGACGCCCTACCCCGCTGAGCTACCTCTGCCTCCATTCACAAAAGGAGCACAGCTGACTTGTTGGTGACTGGAGTCTGGATCAAGTCCCGAGTATCTGACAAGACTCCCCTGAGTTTAGTAGACCTGGCAGTGGCAGGCACGATGGGAAGAGGGGGCAAGCCTTCAGCAAGTGTGTCCCTGACAGCGGCCACATTTGAAAGCAGAGCATATAGATGGTGAAAATGGGTGCAATTCTGAGAGCTCAGTGGGTCTCAGAGTTTGAGACTTTGTTTAGGGAACTGCCAGATGCTGTCTACAAGGCAGAAGCTGTCACTGGACGGTGCAGCTGTAGCTCTGCCGTGCTGACTGCGTCCAGGCTGCTCTACAGTGGGGCCATGGGTTAGTCTTGGACTCTTGGGCAGAAACATCAAAACCCGTTAGAGAGAATGGGTTAGGAAACAAGATGCTGAGGTGCACGCCCCACATTTACCGGCTTTGAGACTCCGAAACTACTTATGTCTGTACAGCAACTTCTCCATCTACGAAAGATGACCTCAAACTACCTCAAAGTGCTTTACGAATCAGAGGTTCTTGGGTGTGTCTGATCATGCTGGACACTTAATACTCCCAGGGAGGGCCGATGTCATTGCCATCCTGAATAACAATGACCACTGATGCTAATGTGCTTGACAGTTTTTAAAACTATGAGGTAAAGTTTTTAATCCTTTAAATGGCTAATGCTAGGATAAGGAAAAGCAGAGGTTGTAAGTTTAGTGTTCATTAAGTTCCTATTATATGCCTGGGACTATGTGGGACATTTCACTTTTCTTTCTTATTCTTTGAGAGGGTCTTACTATACAGCTCAGACTAGCTTTGACCTCTTAAGCCTCCTTCCTCAGCCTTGGGAGTGATGGGATCACAGATATGTCCCACTGTGCCCAATTTGTGACATTTCTCTTTAAAACTAGCGAAAGACTCTGATAATAATAGTGATTGCGTTCTGACTGTCCATGGTGGACTCAAAGGTTAGACAGCTCCCTACATCTGAAGGCTGGAGGCAGTGGGGGGAGCCAATCTTCTTCGCCTCCCACACCCTGTTCTCCAGAGTGGAAAGTCTTTCATCCCAGGCTGGCAGAGGTCTAAGATGGTGAGCTGGGCAGGGCGGATGGAGCTCTGGCATAGAGAGAGAATCTGCCATTACCATCGAGCCAATTTAGACGTCCCTTTCATACCAGCCTTTCCACCAGGCCCGACATCACAGAAGGCAGTGAGCCCCACAAATGGCTGCGGCGAGGCTCTGCGGTGGCGTGCCTAAGGAATGAGTGCAGAGATCCCTGCTCTTACAATATTGCTGTTGTTGGGGTGCACGGAAGAGCCCTAGGGACTGAATACCAATCCTGGCATTTTCTGGGCAAGCATTCTACCATTGTGCTGCTCTCTAGCCCCCCCAGATCTTTAGAGCAGATAGAAGCGATCTTTAAATGTCCACGTGCAGGCAACATGGTTTATTTATTTCCTTAGTTATTTAGTTGTATCTTTATTAATTTTTTAGAGCTGGCACACAGAGTAATGGTTTCAGTATGACACTTCGTACCTATGTGGCATTCTACCTTCCCTTGATTCCTGCTGCTCCCCACTGTTCTCCTCTTGCTGGCTCGCTTCCTTCCCCCAAATAGTCTCCCCTCCTGCTTTCATGTCACACACGCACACACCCCACTTATCCAGTTAACTCCACAACGCTCAGAAGGACTTCTCTCACTTTCCAAATGGAAACTGAGGACTATCAGGGGTGTAGCTCACTCAAGATGAAAGTGTGATGCCGGCCTAGAATGTGGAACTGAACTAATGAGAAAGCAGAGCAGCCTGAGTGGTGCGGTCTAATAAGGGACAGTGAGCAGAGCCCCTGGCGGTAAGTCTAGGGGCTCAGCAGATTGGCATTTAAACAGAGCCAGAGTAAGGAGTTAAAATTTGGCACATGCCCAGGAGACATAGGGGTACAGCATGTTGGAAGCCTTGACTGGGGTGTCAACTAGAAAAAACACTGGGGGCCAGATTGGGAAGGGACTGCAATGGCCAGAGTGATTATGATCATAGCAATATTCTTAGAGCCGTGCGACACGGGAGCGGCGGGGACACGTGACCTGTCTCAGAGACAGCAGGAGCACCTGCGCCGTGCAGCCAACCTAGACACACTGTTTCCAGAGTCAGTTACCACCGAGGGCAAGCACTGGGAGGGCGCCGGGAGTCCCCTACTCTGACACTCATCACTCAGGACACAATCTTCCTTTTAAAACAGTGCTGTTGACTGGACTGGTGTGGCATTTCCATAACCCCAGCTCTCCAGAGCCTGTGACAGGAAGATCATGAGTTCTAGCTAGTTTGGGTACACAATGAGACCCTGTCTAAAAAAGCGATGAACCAGAAGTGTTGTCCCACGCCTTTAATCCCGGCACTTGGGAGGCAGAGGCAGGCAGATCTTCAAGCTCGAGGCCAGCCTGGTCTACAGAGTGAGTTCCATGACGGCAAGGGCTACAGAGAAACCTCGAAAAATGAAACAACACAAAAGCAAACAAACAACAACAAAAAAACCAATCCCCCCCCCCAAAAAAAAAGACAAAAGAAAAAAACCAACAAAATTAAAAAAAAAAAAAAAAAAAGAAAAACAAGTACAGCCCCAGAAATGAAAGCAACAGTGACAGAACAAAACACACACAGCTGGGTGCGAACAAGATAAACCGCACAGCTGGCCGCTGCTGCGCGCCGGACTCAGCTACTCAGAAGCCCGAGGGGGAGGATCCTTTGAGCCCAGGAGTTTGAGCCCAGTTGGGGCCACATAAGCAGATTCTATCTCAAAAACAAAGCAGAAGCCTACAGTTCTTCCGCATTCTTAAGTTTAAGAAGATGACCGTCAAGCCTCTCTAAAAAGATAAGCCCTGCTCATAACTAAAACAGTTCAAAACAATGAGATACTGCTTCTCGCAGCAATCTCTGACAATACCTGCTGTTTGTTGATGCGCAGATGGCTTGGCCAGTTTGGGTGGCTACTTGTCTAGAAGGCACAGTTTTTTGGAAAAAGATCTGTAAAGATCTAAAATCCTCCACCTGTGGGCTGATGCAAGCTAGATCAGTGGGCGAAGGTGCTTATCACACAGGCCCGTTTCCTGTTTCATCCCTGGAACCCACATAAAGGTGGAAGGAGAGAACTGACTCCATAATGTGTCCTCTGCTGCCGTACATGCACCAGGGCACACACCTGCATGCCCACACATACGCATCCTGTGCACACATGTATAATAATGAAAACGTCAATTTTAAAATTGCAAGTGTGCGTATCTTTTCCCCGCCAACTCCAACTCTAGGAATCTGTCCTATGACTAGATTGGCCTACTATGCAAAATTTACTTGGAAGGATGTTTATTGTGAATGTCTGTGATTATGAAAAGTTAAGGGAAAATTTATCACTTACCACTAGCCTCTGTCATACACCCACTCAAAGACATAGTATTTTTACTTTTTTTTATTTTTTGATTTTTCTAGACAGGTCTCTGTTGTAACTCTGTCCTGGAACTCACTCTATAGACAAGCTGGCCCTGAACTCAGAGATCTGCCTGCCTCTGCCTCCCGAGTGTTGGGATTAAAGGTGTGCACCACCACCTCCCAGCTGATAGTATGTATTTTTAAAAAATTCAGATTTCAGTCCTCTGACATGAAAATTGTGGAAGATGAAAGAATTGACAACTTGTCCTAGTAAGAATCTAATATGCTTGCATTCACATAGAAAACTCTGGAAACCTACACAAAGACAGTTACTAGTGTCTAGTTCTCTCGGGGTAGTGGATGGAGGGGCCCATTTGGACTCCAGCTCTTCTGTATTGCTTAAATGCCTTTCTCTCCTTCCTTATTCATTTCTTTGTATCTTTGTCTTGAACTACGAGTGTGTATTATTTTTATAATTAAAAACAACAGAAAAGTATAAACAAGATGGCTCACTGGGTGTGGGAGCTTGTCAGCAGCCTGACCTGAGTTCAAGCCCTGGAACCCACAGGATGGAAGGAGAGAGCAGCTCCCACAGACTGCCTCTCATCTCCACAGACATGCTGCGGCTTGTGCTCCCACACATACCCACACACACACTAAATAAATAAGTGTAAAAAAATTAAGCAAAAATAAAGGCATAGTCTAATGGCTCACAGATGTGGATTTGAACCTCAAGATGTATTAGAATTAAAAGGAATAACCCTATCTTGAAGTTTACTAACAAGAACTGACTTTTTCAGTTTTTTTCTTTCCTCTTTTGTTTTGCTATGGAGTCTCATGTAGCTCAGGCTGGCCTCAGACTTGCTGTGTAGATGAAGATGCTTTGCCTCCTGAGTGCTGAGAGTGCAGCTACGTACCCCATACCTAAGACCCAATATTTTTTTTGTATTACTATATCTATGCTATAATACTAGCAAGCTTCCTGTTCTGTTTCTGATTTTATGGATTAACATTCTTCATTGTTCCCTTTTATTTGGCACCTACCACGTGTCAGACACTGGACCTAATGGAACAAGGCTCCTTGGTGTCCCCATACCAGAGATCATTTAAGTTAGCCCCACAGGTGGGCCAGAAGGAACCAGAATAGAGATCCTTGGGTGCTTACAGGGAACTGTGCCATCCAATAACATCTCCAGGACATTTTCCACGTATGTCAGTGCTGGGGACCAAGCAATGGCAACAGGCCAATGTTCTCTCTCAGAAAGCTCACATAAGACTCTTGCACATGGCAAACAGGTCAAGGTAAATGCGTTAGAACTGTGCCTGAGGCACTGTGGGTCACGCAGGATGGCTCACCAGGCCAAGGCTCAGGAAGGCCAGATTAGGGGAGGGGAAGTACTCCTGAGTCTCTGAGTGAAATGGAGTCAGCCAGTCTCCAGGGTGGCGGCTAACTTGGGAAGAGTGGGTTTTATTGGGGGTAACATGGGATTATGCTCTATGAAGGCCACTCTGGCAAGAGTATGGAGGTGTGTGTGTGTGTGTGTGTGTGCGCGCGTGTGTGTGTGCGCGCGTGTGTGTGTGCGCGCGTGTGTGCGTGTGTGTGTGTGTGTGTGTGTGTGTGTGTGTGTGTGTGTAATTTTCTTAAAAACTAACAAGTAAAGCAAGAACAGGCATTAGGGCCCCAGTGTTGCACCAGGGCTGGGCACAGGGGCTGGGAAATGAGCATTGGGTCTGTGGTCATTGACTGAGGTATTAGGGTCTTAGAGAACTGAGGAGACGAGGTGGAGGGACAAGGAGCAGCCAACACTGCACAAAGCATGGGTACCTTACATGTCCAGTCCTTAGCATGAGCATACATTTCTCCGTTTCCGCATCTTTAAGGGCCCCCCATGCTTTCATTTTCCTCTTAGCTCAGCCTCTGTCTGCCCCGTCTCCTCTACTGCCTCTTCTCACTCCCAGTCTTTCATGTCTACAGCTCAGGGACCCAAGGTCCACTGCATCCTGTTTATCCCCACCCCACTGCCTTGGAGGTCCAGCCATTTCAAGGCTTTGGAGTCTGCCCTCAGGATGACCATGCCCAGAGGTCAAATTTTGGTCCAGTGCATATTTCCTCGCTGGGATCCAGTCTAGTATCCATCTACATGACATATCTACTCAGGGGAAAAAATGGTCTTTAAACTTAACTCTTCCTAAACAGGACCCTTACCCGCCCCCAAACTTCTAAGTCTGCTGCTCCTCACTCAATCATTCGATCTAGCTGCTCCACTGAAAAATTCTGGTCATTCTTAAGTCTTGTGTATTTGTGAGAGAGGGGAGGGGGGAGGGAGAGAGAGAGAGGTCACTTTGGGGCTGGCCTGAAACTAGATGTCTTCTGCCTCAACTTTCTGAGTGCTGGAGTTGTAGGTACAGTCTATCCGTGACACTCTTTAACCTGCTCCTCGGTTTTCAGGAAATTCTGTTCTGCTAACACAAATGCATTTAGAATCAAACACTTCTCCCTGCTCCATCACCCCAGGCCAGGCTTCTGGCTACTATTTATCTTTCGCCTGTATTTTTGAAATTGCCTCCTTCTGGTTCCCTAACATTCAGTGGCCTGATTATTTTAAAACATGAGCGAGGTCTGTCTATACACTGCCCCAAGTCCCAGAAAGCTTTTTCATTTCAGAATGCGGAAACCTTACAGAAGGCTGTGAGGCTCTATAGTTTGGGCACCTGTGTCCAGTTACTCTCTGGCTACGCCGCTCTCCCAGCTCCTCAGTGGACACGCCGATGTCTCCTCTATCCCAGTCCATGGCTGAGCCTTCACTCTTACCGAGTACCTTGGATGCCCACCACAAACCACCTTCATAGGTTCCGAGCTCCACCCTTACCCTCCCCATCAGCCTGCAAAGCTTGCTGCCTCTGTATACACTAAAGGAGTCCCCGCGACTCCCAAGCTAGGATGCTCTAGGAGGCAGGGAAATTCGTATGCCCTGTCTGCCCTGTCCTCGGTGTCTCGGACCCTGATCTGGACTGTAGTAGGGCTCTGACTGAGGTTAAAGAAGCAGATCCGTAGAAACATCACTGGCAGGGAAAGGGCAGTATGGGCGGAAGAGGATAGAAATCAACCTGGAGCTGGCCAGACAGAACGCACAGGCAGCTAGGAGGTCTGAGCCGGTGAAGAGGCACGTAGAGATTCCCTTGGGAGGTTGGTGGGCGCCTCTAGAACTTGGGAAGGAAGATTGGAATGGCCCAATGGCCCTAACAGGTAGTAGGCGCCCGATGAGCATGGGAGACAATGGGTTATGAAGGGGCCGTGCAGATCTGCGACTGTCACACAGTGGACACTAAGAGGTGTCCAGCGGGAAAAACCCAAATCTACAGCTGCAGAAACAGAACGGAACCTTCCCAAGACCTGTCCCAGGCAAAGGCCACGGGGTCTGGGAAGTGACCGCGAGCGAGAACTGGAAGGTGAGACGCGCCCACGCGGGTGCAAGCCGAAGCCTCGCGGCGCCAGCGCCACCGCGGGCCGGCGCCACCGGGGCCGGCGGCGCTCGAGCTCCCCAGCGCCGCCTCGCGCCGCGTGGTCCCCGCCCTCCCGCCCGGCCCTCAGGCTCCGCCCCCAGCCCGCTACCTCGCCAATCAAGAGGATCTCCCCGCCTCCTAGTCCCCAAAGCCCCGCCCCAGGCCGGCGCGCCGCCAGCCAATGGGAGGCCGAGCCCAGCGCCCAGTGCGCTCAGCCCGCGCCGAGCCGGCTCAGAGCGAGAAAAGCGAACCCAACCCGTCGGGGCCGCCGCTCCGGACCCGCCGCCCGCCGCCGCGCGCCGCCCGCCGCCGCCTCCTCCCCCCGGATCGGGTGTACTGTCCCAACCCGAAAGTCCAGTTCTGCGGCCCGGCAGCGGCGAGCGAGCGCGATGACACAGGAGTACGACAAGTGAGTGAGGCGCGGGCGCGAGGCCGGCCAGGGCCCGGGGCCGCAGCACCTGCCGCCGCGACGGCCAGGCCCGGGGGCCGCGAGGCCGGGCGGGGCGGGCGAGGCGAGGGGGACACCCGCCCTCCCGGCCCTCGGGCCTGGCCGTCGGAGGGCTCCCCGGGCCCCGCGCCCACGGCTCGGTGGGGACGGGTGGCCGCCGGGCGGGCAGCCTGCTGTCACCTGCCGAGCACCCCGAGCAGAGATGGGGGAAAGGTTGAAGCGCCCGCTGCCCGCGCGTCCTCGCCGCTGCGGCTGCTGTGTGAGAAAACTGCTGTGGGTGTCCCTGGGCCCTTGCATCACCGACGGTAATTACGGAAGGCTGTTTTTGCTGTTCGGGAGGATCAAGAGGAAGAAACTGCCAGCGGGGTGATAAGCTAGAGGACACTCTCGTCAGGATTGCCTTTTGGGGTTTGGGGTTTAAGAATCTAGAGAGAAATGTCCAGTGATGATGTCAGATACGATCGGACGTTGGCGGGACCACGGGGTCCCGACGGTTCGCGATTTTACTTGCAACTTTTCTATAAAGACGTCCTGAAAGATAGAGCCCGTCTACTTCAGCTCGAGTAAATCTGGAGCAGAGAATTGGCCTTGTAGTTACTTGTTACAGGTGGATTTTCTCGTGCCTGTTTTCTGAAGGAGGTTAGCTGTATGTGCAATCAATAAGAGATTAATCTTGTAGAAAATGCAGTTCGATTAGAGCTCAGCTCTCATTTTATAATCCTGACCCTCATTTGAGGCTCATTTAAAAACACCCATGAACCTTCAGGGCTGGAACAGCTTGCTGGTCATGAAGAAGTGGGTTGCAATTGTTCTTCTGTTTATTTCTCTACTTACCGCTCAGGCAAAAGTCCCAGCGCTAACCTCTTGGCCTTAGGCATACTTTGGAAATATAAAATGCCTTCAGGGTGATTGCAGACATAATGCCACTTGGAAAATATTTATTTTTCTGATGCTTGTATCAATGTAGGATGGGATGGGAGAAGAAAGGAAGCTTGAAAATCTAGCATTAAGGCTATTGAATGAGCCAGCTTCTGTCAGAATCTTCTGGAAGTAGCTATTAGGCTATTAATAATAGCTCAGCAGCGTACCAGGGAGTCTCACAAGGGTGCCTGCCTCCCCAGTGGACTCAGGACTCAAAGACTTGGGGAATGCCATTTTGTATGTTTCTTTCTTTGGTTAAAATTTGAGATTTATAGATAAGTCTTCTCTATTTTTAAATTTCAAAATAAGTTGCCACCAGATGTAAGTAAGCCCTTAGAATCATCTTCATAGAGTAAAGACATGGATTCTGAAACAGCTCAGCCTTCTGAGGGCAAATGAAGTTGATGGATTTTTTTTTTCTCCCCTTTCAAATATGTCCTCCTTTATTGTTAGTATTTTTTTCTGAATGTATGTCTGTTTTTGAAGGGTCTGGGCGACTGCCAAGCCCTAACCTTTGTTGATCACTTGAAAAGATAATCAGACTTTCTACACTCACTTTTAGAAAAGGTAGGTCACCTCTAGGCCTTTTACATATTTCATTCTGTGTGGCAATGAGAACGGAGACTCGAATTCTGCTTGTTAGGACAGCCATTCCTTTTCCTTCACACACAGAAATACCGCTTCGTCTCGCTAAAGTCAATGTTCCCTTTTTTTTCCTCTATTGACTTACTCAATAGTACCAGCTGAACAGTTGTTGAGACTATTGACATTTCTAGTTTTTGGAGTCAGTAATGTTTGCTTGAATTATTTAAATTAAATCTCCTATAAAGTGTCACTAAAATCACCATTGATTTTTCCAGATTTTTCCCACCAAACTGCACTGTTAATGTGAAATAGTCCTTGCCTGGTGTGAAAAACTAATAACGATTGTATGTATTTGGGGGGAAGGGAGTGCTGGGGGTTAAGTCCAGGAAGCCCAGGACACTGAGCAGAGAAATCACATGTTCAACACCTGAGTTGTGCCATACAATCCTAAAGCCTAGCAAAGATTAATTTTTACATTTTATTTATTGTATGAGTTTGTGTTTATGCCCCTCTCAAACCTTCCTCCCCCATGTACACACACGCACACACACACAGGTCAGAGGATACCTTGTGGCAAGTCCTTTCTCTCTTTCCACCATTGGGTCTTGGAGGTCTAATTCAGGTAACTTTTCTAACTGAACCCTCACCAGGCAATGAAGATTTTTAATTGATTAAGTAATTTGCTCTGTGTGTGTGTGTGTGTGTGCACGTGTGTGCGTGTGCCCGCATGTGCGCGTGCAAGTCAGAGGACAACTCGAAGGAATCTGTTCTGTCATTCCACTACATAGGTCCCGAGGAGGGAACTTCCGGCTGTCAGTCTTAGGAGCAAGTGCTTTTTACCCCCTGAACCATCTTACTGGAGCCCCAATAAAGACTGACTAAGTCAGATTTATCCACTGTTTTTTAAAAAGGCTAGTTTTCATTCGGTGCCTTCATTTGTTGTAGGCTAAGTGTTTATCTCTAAGATAAGCAGTTCACTCCCATGCCAGAAAATTATGCTTCTTTATTGATTTATAGTCCCCTTTGGCTACATTCCATGCTCCTTCTGCTGGTAACAGTAGAGTCTTCTAACTTTCTCATATACCCTGAAGGATTAAGTGAAATGTCCCTTTGGCTTTCAGTCCCTCCTTCCTGCCCGTTTCTTGGAAGGAGCTGCTTTAAGACATGGCATCAGCAGGGAGAAGGGGGAAGTCACATGTAGCAGCCTGAGCCCTGCGTGGGCTTGGGAGGAGGGCTCGGCCCTGAGTGTGTTTGCAGAGGAGCATCTGAGCCTTGCTGTGTCCCCATGTGCACTACTGAACATATTTCAATAGCCCCGTGTCTCCTCGGGGGCAGTTTTGGATTTTGACAAAGAGTAGCCTCTCGGTGCCTCAGACTCAGGGTCCGTAGGTCTGCTGTGCCTTCTGAATGTGTCTTCATGTGACTTACTAGGGTCACTGATGTAGCTAACAGGCCACAGGGCCATTTAAAAACACGCCTTTACAAGAAGCGTCTTGTAAATCAAACCTGAATTTTCTAAACCATTTTTGTTTGTCTTAAAAATACCTTTAAGCAGAGTGTGGACACCATGTCATTCACTTTTTTGAGTTTCCTTCAGGTAGACCTTCAGAAGGTGTTGGTATTTCATTCACTGTAACGCAGGAGATCGAACCCAGTCCCTTGCCCATGGGAGGCAGCCGCTCTGCCGCTGAGCTACCTCCCACCTGTAATTACCTCCTGGCACAGGGCTGCGTGTCCTGTTTTATAGGAATGTCAAAGAACTGCTTGTTCAGTTTAAAAAGCAACAAACCACAGCCTATAAAGTGTCTTGCTGTAAGAAGTACGGATTTAACTTTGAACTTCTTCTCTGAAGCAAAAGGCCGGTGCTGGTTCTTCAGAATGAGGCGGCGCTCTATCCTCAGCGGCGCTCCTACACCAGCGAGGACGAAGCCTGGAAGTCATTCCTGGAGAACCCTCTCACCGCAGCAACCAAAGCGATGATGAGCATCAACGGAGATGATGACAGCGCAGCCGCGCTGGGCCTGCTCTATGACTACTACAAGGTGGGCTGCGGCTGTCGGCGGCCGCGGACGGGTTCTCAGACGCGTCTGACTCGGCAGCCTGTAACGCAGTCGTTTGCTGGTGGGATGACAGGCTGGCTGCTTCTGCAGTGACTATAAACAGTTTAATGAGCTCTGGCTTTCCGTGGTTCAAAGCTGAGCATCCACGATCAGAGAATCAAAGGGTGGTTTTTAAACAGCTGCTCCGCCTCTAGCTGAAGGAGACGCAACTATAAAAGAAGGTAGTAGCCAGCCGTCTTGAGCATTTTAATAAACTTGGTTCCTGGTGCCTTGAAAAGGGGGTTTGGCACTGAGCGACCTGTGCTCTCCCCTTCCGAGTGGTCAGGACGATTGCCTTTTCCGGTAAATGCACAGTTTTAAAATTCTGGGACCTGGTTCTAAGATCAGAATACATCAGAAATCATTCCTCGCCTGTTTCTAGACCCTTGAATTCGCCTTAACTATCGTGCGTACTATGCACAGGTTTCCACACCAGTTGGCCTCATGGCTCTTCATGGAGTCCTTGTAATTCAGCCACCACTCACTGATGACCCGTGTCACAACAGGCACAGCTCACATGGCCAGCCTCTGTGTCGCTTTTCAGTCTCAGGCCCAGCAACTAGGATGTATTCGGTTAGGGATTCAGCCCCAGTCCAGTTCCTGACACAGGCGGTCCTCTGTGGTGCTGGCAGTGGCAAATACTCAGGGCTGGCCATTTGAGATTGTTGGTTGTAAGCATCGGTCGTTCTTATTTGATAACTAGCAATGCTTTCAAGACAGATTGCTAATATGTCAAGCAATACTTGGTTTTGCCTTTTTAAAAATGTTTGTTTTTAGTTATGTATATATAGAGGGGGAGAGACGTATGCGGGAGTATCTGCACACGAGTGCAGGTGCACACAGAGGCCCAAAGACGGAGTTGGATCCCCTAGAGCTGGAGTTACAGGCAGTGTGAGTTACCTGATGTGGGTGTTAGGGTCCAAACTCCTGTGCCAAGGCAATGTGCGTTCTTAACCACTGAGCCATCCCTCCAGCCCTTTTGTTGTTAGTGGTGAAAAAGGAAAGAATTTCTTGCACTGCAAAGCACCCGTACGCACCACAACAACATCTGTGCGCCTGTTTGGACCGTACCTCAGGTGGGCTAATGTCTCAGTTCCTTTGCTTTCCAGCTTTGAGAAAAAGAAAAGAGGAGTCAGAACAGGAATAGAACAGGGCTGGAGAGATGGCTCCGTGGTTAAGAGCACTGGCTGCTCTTCCAGAGGACAGAGGTTCAATCCCCAGCACCTATGTGGTAGCTCACAGCCATCTATCACTCCAGTTCCAGGGCATCTGATGCCCTCTTCTGACCCTGGGCATCCTTCACTCATAGGATACACAGCCATAGGGACAGACAAATCGTTCATACACGTGAGGCAAAATAGAGACCTTAAAATTTTAAAGAAAGAAGAAAGAAACCCTTACTCCATAACAAAGTAAGTTTGTGATGCTGGGAGTCTCTCCAGCAGACAGTTGCTCCTCGCCAGCTGCTGTGGTGGCCGGACTACTAGCTCCTTCAGGCCGGTGCTGTCCAGTGCCACAGCAGACCATCAACAGGCAGATGAACAAGTGAGTCCGCTGAAAACAGAATGCTTCTTCAGGTGCAGGCGTCTCCCCTGGGCAAGGACTGAACTCTCATTGGTGTTACTGCTTTAGGTTCCCAGAGAGCGCCGGTCATCAGCAGCAAAGCCAGAGGGGGAGCACCCAGAACCTGAGCACAGCAAGAGGTGAGCGTGGCTTCCCACACAGCAGACACTATACACGGTGTACACATGCAGAGGCGGCTCTGCCAGGTGTGACTGGGAAGAGCCTGGCGCAGGACTTGTCATCCCGGGGTTAGATTCTGTTGCTGATTTGCCTCTGTTGCTCTGAGAACTTACCTGTTTATTTAGGTAGCATCCGCTTTCCCAGAAAATGTAAGCACTGACCGCTTATTCTCCAGAAGGGTGTGTTTAGCAGCACCTGAAGTGCTTGTCCAACGACCCTCTAAAGGGAAGGAGACAGGGGAACTGTCTTTTTAAAAAAGTGTGTGGTGTGGTGGCACATGCCAAGGCAGAAGCAGGGGTGCCAGGATGCAGCGAGGTGATGGAACGTTTACCTGGCATGGGCAAGGTACTGGGTTCAATTCCCAGATCTGAAGAAAGGAGGGGAAACACAACAAAACAAAACAAAAAAATAAAGGGAAAGTTAAGCAGCCGTGACTTGAATAGCTGCCTAGTGGAACTCGGTAAATTAAATGATCAAACTCCTCTTGAAGGCATGAGAGGACGGATACCCACTACGATGGTTAGTTTTTGTCAATTTGGCACAAACCTAGGCAAACCCGGGCAGAGGGAACCTCAACTGAGGCACTGCCTCCATCAGACCTGCCTCTGGGCATATCTATGGGGCACTTTCTTGATTGCTGACTGACGTAAAAGGGCCCAGCCCACTGTGGGTGGTGCCATCCTTAGGCCAGTAGACCTGGGCTATATAAGACAGGTAGCTGAGCAGGAGGGAGCAAGCCAGTAAGCAGTGTTCCTCCACGGCCTCCCTGAGCTTCTGCTTTGGCGTCCCTCGATGACGCACTGTAACCTGTAAGCCTCTCCTCCCCAAGTTGCTTTTGGTCATGGAGTTTTATCACAGCAACAGAGACACAAGCTAAGACAAATTGTTTTTATGTTTCACAGATAAGAATGGAGTCCCAAGAGACAAAACAGCTTGCTCAAGCTGACACCTAATTTGAGCCCAGGTGGTCTCACTCCAGAAGCTGTGGTTTTAATCCCGTTGATCAGAGTGCTCTTACAGCCTCAGGTTTATAGTAAACCATGAGGACTAGCAGGAATAGCACGCACTGGAGGAGCGCTCTGGGCCCCCAGCATTTCAGGGCAATCGTGCTTTTGCTCTTGGGTTCTGCTTGACTGACAGCTGTGAGGTCATCGCCGGGAATGGGCCTTTATCCCGCTCTCCGTTTAGTTGGCTTCTGTCACGTGTATTGCTACCACGGGGAGCCCAGATCATCAGGGTGTGGGGTTATCTGGAGCAGAGGATGTGCTAAGTATGCACAAAGCCCCAACACCTACTCTTCCCAGATCATCAGAGCACTATCCTTGGCAAGGTCGAAAATACAATGTCCTTTCTCCTTTCTTGAAGAAACAGCATACCAGCCGTGACAGAGCAGTCCCTCATCTCTGCTGGGGAAAATCGGGTGCAAGTGTTGAAAAACGTGCCCTTCAACATTGTCCTCCCCCACGGAAACCAGCTCGGCATTGATAAGAGAGGCCACCTGACAGCTCCCGATACCACAGTTACCGTCTCCATCGCAACCATGCCCACCCACTCCATCAAGACGGAGATCCAGCCGCATGGCTTTGCCGTGGGAATCCCCCCTGCGGTGTACCACCCCGAGCCCGCCGAGCGCGTGGTGGTTTTCGACAGGAGCCTCAGCGCTGACCAGTTCAGCACCGGCACTCAACCTCCCAACGCTCAGCGGAGGACTCCGGACTCCACCTTCTCCGAGACCTTCAAGGAGGGCGTTCAGGAGGTACAAAAGAAAAACATCTTCCTAAATCGGCGGCGTGTTTGTCTTAAGTATTGGGTTCCACCTTTTCCTGGTTATGTAAGCTTGAAACTAAGCCCAGGATGAGTGGATCAGGAATAAAAGATTTTTTTTTTTTAAAGAGAAAGGCCCGTGGGTATAATTTGTAAGCTAAACCTCCAAATCCAAAAATTATCATCAAGGGCACATGGGTAATCTTACCAACAGCTGAGTTAACAATTATAGTTTCTGCTAGGAGATTTGCTGGAGAGAGAGACAGGGAGCCCAGGCGTGATCTTTCCTGACCACAAGTGCATTCTCACTAGTGTTTCTTCAGCTCCTGCCCTAGACCCAAGTAAGCTCCCTCAGCTAGCTTGCTGCAAGAGTTCTGTCATGTGTTCTCTGGGAACTGCTTGTTTACTGGCATAATCCAGAGTCCAAGGTGGTCCACAATACATTGTAGCAGTTTGCTGCTGTGGAGGCTCACCAAGGAAGACACAGGTTTGCGCCCCGGCAGCGGGAATCACTATCCTGGCGGTCACCACCCTGGACAGTGGAACCCTGCGTGTCCCAGCTCAGGTGTTTTTATTCTTTCAGAACTCTTCTGGTGTTCCACTGATAGCACGTGCAGATCATGAGCAATCAGACATCCCCCACAGAAACCCAACACCTGCAGACAGTACAGAACGCCAAGGTCTAGGCAGCGCCTCACCCAACAGTGCACAAAACAATTATTTTATACATCCTACGTATTTCACAAATGAGTTTGGAGAGCTGTACGAGTCTGATCATGCAGATCTCACTCAGGGTGTTGGAGGGAGTCCTTACTGCCTCTGCAGGATCTTTTAGGTGTAGAAATTGACATTCCGAGGAAAGGGCAGCAGACTTACCCAGCCCTGGTGCAAACTTGACTCCTGGCCCTTGTATTTTGGCTGCAGATTCTAGACTCTGAACATGTGGTATGTGGGAAAGATAAGGAAATGGGGAAGAGTGGATCTCGGGCACTTAGTGAAGTGTGTGTGTGTGTTTGTCGATGGGGTTATTCACATGAGTAGTATATAAAATTAGATATTTACTTTTTATGACTTTTATTAATTAAAAATTTTCTTAATAGATTTAGAATTCTTATTTTGAAATGAGCCGCAATAGGGTTGTGGGTTGCTGTACACCACGCACTGTATCCGTACCAGACCTTGGTCGTTAGTAACCATGATGATGGTTAAATGGTTGTGGCTCACATTGATATTGCAGGTTTTCTTCCCCTCGGACCTCAGTCTTCGGATGCCGGGCATGAATTCAGAGGACTATGTGTTTGACAGTGTTTCTGGGTAATAGTTGTCTTTTCATTTGACTTTTGAATTTTCAGCATCTGTGATTGCTTCTCTTTTTGGTGCGTTGGTACTGACCAATCTGAGGTGGCTTTGGCGTGCTCTTGCCTTCCTCTGACTCGGTCAGCTGTGGCCTTACCTTGGGTAGGGGACTTGCTGTGGTGATTTGTTGTGGGACTCTGGTTTCTGGTTTCCTAAGCCCCTGGTGTTGGTACTTTTCCCCTCCCTGGCTCCCTTCTGTGGTGTAGCGGGATGGAATCTGAAAGGAGAGATGGGGATTAAGATAGATGATTGGGACCCCTTCTGTTCCCCCCAAAATGTGCAGATTGCTGACAGTTTAGGGGTAAATTAAGTGGGACAAAAGACTTTATTATCATTGTTAATGATAAAGTAAGTAAATGTAATTTTTTTTCTGACCTGGCAATTTGTTTTTAGTTTAGCAAAATTGCACCCGACTCTGAAAATAGGAGCACTTTCTAGATTCATGAGAAGTATATAAACACCTCAAGATTTTTTTTTTGAAGCCTAGGATTTCATTTTATGTGTTTAACATGTATCATGTTTTCCAGCTAAAAAGCAAAAACAGAAAACAGGGTCTGTGAGATGGTTCAGTGGGTAAAGGTGCTTGCCCACCAAGCTGAGTGGTCTGAGTTCCTGGAAGCCACAAGGTGGAAGTAGGGAACCTCCTACAAGTTGTCTTCTGACCTTCACACACACTTCCTAGATAGATAGATGATAGATAGATAGATGATAGATAGATGGATAGATGATAGATGGATAGATAGATAGATAGATGATAGATAGATGATAGACAGATGATAGATGATAGATAGATAGATGATGGATAGATGATAGATGGATAGATAGATGATAGATGATTGATAGATAGATAGATGATAGATAGATAGATAGATAGATAGATAGATAGATGATGGATAGATGATAGATGGATAGATAGATGATAGATAGATGATAGATAGATAGATGATAGATAGATAGATAGATAGATAGATAGATAGATAGATAGATAGATGTAAGGCCCTTGGTTTTCTGGATTTGAGGGGAGTTTGGACTTCCTTTATAAGTATGTCCCAAGGTGCAAGGATCACAAACTCGCAAACATCAGAGTTTTGTTTAGAGCTGGCAAGCTTTATCTATGACATGTAAAATAGTAAACATTGTAGACGCTGTGAGCTAAACAGCCTCTCTGTAGTTTTGTGACCACCCACCCAGCTTTGCCATTATAACGATAAAGGGGCCACAGGTAAGGCATAAGCAACTGGTGTGGTTATGTTCTAATGAAACTTTATTTACAAGCACAGATGTAATTGCCCAACTTCCGGTCCAGAAAGGGTCTGAACAGTTGGTGTAAAGTAATAGGAAACTTACGCATCACACAGTACCTGTCTAGAGACAAACTGCAGGCAGAAGAAACAAGAGAGTCCTGGCAGCCAAATGACCAAACACCACGCCCCGTTAGCACCCTTTGCTCCATAAATACCGGATTGGCAGCAAGCTCCATGAGATTCCTTACACTCCTGTCTAGTCCCAGAAGTCATTTGTAGCCCAAGCACCCAAGTGTCTAATCGTTAACATTACATCATAGAACTTCTAATCTGTGCTTCATAGCCCACTATGAGAATTTCTGGTCACTCAGCCGTTGTGTTTAGGATCCTGTTTATCAAGAGAAGGGGGCAAGCGATACTTCTAACATGGATGTTTGCTGGTGGCCTGGTGTTTCAGTATACCTCCCACTGAAGCACTTCAGGACTGCACTGACATGTACTGGAAACTTCCAAGAGACTGGCCAGAAACCCGTTGCTTCTTTGTGCCGTAGGAACAACTTTGAATATACCCTAGAAGCCTCAAAGTCACTTCGGCAGAAACAAGGGGACAGCACCATGACATACCTGAACAAAGGCCAGTTCTATCCTGTCACCCTAAAGGAAGTGAGCAGCAACGAAGGGATCCACCATCCCATTAGCAAAGTTCGAGTAAGTTCTGCACCAGATTCTGATCTCCAGGAAATCCCTTGTCAGGTGATCCTAGGTTTTAATACTTCCAGGTCTTTTAAACTCTGAATAATGGCCCAAACATGCTGGGTCTGTAGGATTGTTTTTCAGGATTATTTTTACTTTTATTCCTGGCTCTCTGTGAGTGTCTGCACATATATACAGTGGCCTTGGAGGCTATCGGATCCCCTGGAACTGGAGTTACAGGCTGTTGGGAAAGGCCTGGTATGGGTGCTGGGAACAGAACTCAGGTCCTCTGGGAGAACAGCAAGTGTTCTTAACCACCAGGCAGTCTCTCTAGTCCCCCACAAGTGCTGCTTAAACCTTAACTGTCAGATCTAATAATAAATGTCTTTCCCTGAAGCTGCTCACCCCTTGGGGTCCTTACCCTGTGCTGCCTTCTCATCCCCAGAGTGTGATCATGGTGGTTTTTGCTGAAGACAAGAGCAGGGAAGACCAGCTGAGACACTGGAAGTACTGGCACTCCCGGCAGCACACGGCCAAGCAGCGGTGCATCGACATCGGTGAGTGCAGAAGCCCACCTTCATCCAGAGGCTCCGGCGCCAAGCCTGCCAGATCCAGTCATCTTTGGCAGCAATGAACTTCCTGCCGAAAGCATTTGAATTTTGATGCCAGCCACAGATGTGTTCCAGGCAGTGTCCTGTGGCTCCTGGAACCAGTGCTCTGCCCTCACTTCCTTCACAGGGCCTGTGCCCAGGTTCTGGTTTGCCACATGACTCTGGAGCCAGGAGCCATAGCTAGCTAACCTGGGAGCGTCCCACCTTCAGCCCACATTTCTTTGTCCCCTTCTCGCTGTTCTGGGGATGGAACCCAGGACCACCCACATGGTTGGCAAGTACCCAACCACCCAGCTACACCCCTACCTAGTCTGCACATTTTAGGAGAGGTAATGTCTTCTTTAGAGATGGCCGTGAGGAGATTTTCAGATTCACAGAAGGAAATGACCGCTCCACCTGTGTGCTGAGCTAGGTCGCTGTAAGGACCCAGTGATGGGCGCCCAGGGTGCAGCTCTACAAAGTCTCTTTCCCTTCCAGTGTCCAGGCCCAACCAGCGCCACCAGCTACATCACAGGTGGCTGTCCACCTGGGGTTTTCTATGTCTCTACCTTCTAGAATTCTCAGGCTCTCTTTTTTTCTTGTAAGAATCAGAGGAACTGAGTTCTCTCTTTGTTGGGACCAGATCTTTCAATATAGCTCAGGCTAGTCTCAAACTCATTACATAGCCTGGGCTGCCCTTAAAATCGTGGCAAAACCTTCCTGCTTCCCAATTCCTGGGATTATAGACATGTGCCTCCACACCCAGCTCAGAAGAATTGAGTTCCAATCTTGGTTCCACAGATAAATTTTTGGGAACTTGGAACCATCACTTAAACTTTTTAGACTTGAACTTCTTAATTTTGACCCAATGATATGGAAATAACTATATCAAAGCTTGCCTTTATTTAAAAAAAAAAAAAGAGTCCTGGAATTATTTTTCCTCTTTTATTTTGTAATTTCTTTCATCCCCAATAAAATGCCTATTCGAATCATCCAGAGGATAACGCAGAAACTGGGTACCCCTTGGCCAGTTACAATCTCACACTGGAACCAACAGTGGTGACTCTTTTCTCGTCCCTTGCTTCATGCAGCTGACTACAAAGAAAGCTTCAATACTATCAGCAACATTGAAGAGATTGCCTATAATGCCATTTCCTTCACCTGGGACATCAACGATGAAGCGAAGGTATGTCACAACGTCCAGGGCGAGACCCGGTCCCTTCCAGCTGTTTGGAAAGTGGGAGGGGCTTCGTGATTTCACAGCTCATCTGCTTTGCAGTTTTACATTTTTCCCTCCTAGATGTTATGAAATTGTCCTTCTAGTCCCCACCCTCCTCCAAAGCAGCGTAAACCTCTAGGCAGAGCTGTGATCCGCCAGTGCCTCCTGTCTGACCCCCAGTCCCACCCAGGCCCTCATTCACACGCTCCCCTCCCTCCATTCACAGGTGATGTAAGGATTAGTGCAACAGCATCATCAACTAGGTGGGGTTCCTGCAGAAAGGCTTCCAAGTGCAAGTCACCAGCAATCCACCTCCCACTGTTACCAAACTTACCAGTGGGGGCTCTTCTGCCTCGTGCTTTTACAGTGCACAGTTGCCTCAGATTCAGGGGTCACCTGGATGACTCTCTGGGACTTTCCAGTCCCTTTAGGGACAAGTAAGAACATTCTTGAGTTACATCTCCCTTTCCGTGGCAGTCTCTCCGTTCTCTTCACTAAAATTGTTAGTGTTCTGGCATATAGCTACTTTAAAAACAGAGGGAGCCCCAGAAATGGTGGATGGGTGTTGGGGTAAGATCCATAACAAGCTTTTGTTGCAAGATTAGTATTTTTTTCCTTCCAGGGCCCCCATGCACATTCTGGTCATCTTTCTGTCATTTTTCACCCTCTCCTCTTTGTTCTTCTATTTCTTCAACAAGAATTTTCGTCATTATTGAGAGGGTGGCCCTTCCAAAGCATGCCTGAGGCTCTGGCCCCATCCCTAGCATCTCCTGCCTGCTCCCCCTCAAAAAATTTTTTTTTAGTAATTCGTGGGATAAGATACTACCTTAGAAGCTTAGAATTATCAGGGCTTCAATTTTTTATCGCTTAAAATTGCTTTTCACAATCAAATAATGTGGCAAGATATGGTGGCACACGCCTTTACTCCCAGCACTCAGGAGGCAGAGGCAGGAGGGTCTCTGAGTGCCAAGCCAGCCTCGTTTACACAGTGAGTTCCAGGCTAGCCAGAACTACATAGTGATTTACACGGATGAAAGAAAAAGGGGAAAAAAGGAAAGGGAGGGAAGGGAAGGGAAGAGAAGGGAAGGGAATGGAAGGGAAGGGAGAAAAAAAACCAAAGAATGGGGTTCTAGGGAGTCCTGTGAAGTTTGTCTCTCTCCCCTGTGCCATGGTGGTTGCATCTGAGGCAAAAGGACATCCTTCCACTGCTGGAGACAGTCTGCAGGAAGCTCTGGGGGCTGTGACAGCTTCTCTGACAGCCCATACCACTCCCAGCTGACATTTGGATCCAGAGCAGCCTACTGCATTAAGTTTTAGAGGAGCTGCTGGGGGAAGCAAGCATGCCACTTCCTGTATGTTTGTCTCAGTTATTTTGAAATTTAAAACTTCATGTAGGGCTTAGTGTGGCTTCTAAGAAGCCCCTTGAGAGGAGATGGCCAAACCCCCTTGCTGCTTCATGCTTTACACTGTGGGACTGTGGAGCAGGCAGCACAGAAAGTCCTGAGTTCTCTATTCTGACTTATGTGGGACCTATGTCAATCCTTAGCTGGGTTGGTTTTGTTTTGTTTTGTTTTTGGTGTTTTTTTTCTTTTTTCCCCCGCACCTTTACTACCATCCAAAAAGCAAAAAGTTGCTGCTTATCGTGGTGCACACCAGTATGACTTGCCGAAGGAGGCGAGGCAAGAGAATGATGAATTTGAGGCAAGCCTGATCTACGCATTTAAAAAAGAAAAAGGCTGATGGGGCCGGGTCTGCTGTCTGTTGGGTGTGGCCAGGGTTAATAAGCACTTGTCAGAGCTTCCGAGATCTTGGCTGGAAGGACGTGCACATGGGCAGGGAGCTTTGTTTGCTGATGCGTCACTCTCTCAGGGTGGGAGTAGGAAGGCTGAGAAAACAGGGAGGGACAGCAGGCTGTGAACTGAGGCAGACAGGCTCTTAAACCAGAGAGGTGTGCTCCTGGAGGAGGAGAGTCTTCAGAATCTCTACTCCCGGGACATGGTGGTGTGCCATTTCTTAACGAGGCCATTTCTTACATTCCTTCTCGAAGCTGATCCCAGACATCAGTTTCAAAGGTTGGAATCCAGCAAGTAGACTCTTTGCTTTCTCCAGCCAAGTCCATGCTTCTGTTTTCAAATTGAAAGTAATTAATGCCTCGAGGTAGCTAGAGCGAGTAGGAGTGTGTGCAGAATCCTTGTAGTTGGGGTGTTTTGTTTACTTGCTTGTTTTGTGAAAGTATCTACCTTCTTAAACGGCTGGCTCCCTTTCTTGTTCTCACTTAGGTATGCTCATTTTTAATTACTTCATTATTTTCTCGGTAGTGCCAAGGATTAAACCCAGGGCTTGCTAGGCAAGTGCTCTGCCAGTGAGCTACACCCCAGCCCAGCATATGCTAATTCCTGATTCTCTCCCACAAATGTCCAGGTTGGTGGAAGATGT
Organism: Cricetomys ansorgei; assembly: GCA_026225945.1. Lineage (NCBI taxonomy): Eukaryota > Metazoa > Chordata > Mammalia > Rodentia > Nesomyidae > Cricetomys > Cricetomys ansorgei. The sequence continues at coordinate 3,700,512 of JAMJFZ010003232.1, read as the reverse complement.
ATGGCATTCTTTCGCTCTGACTTCTAATGATAACATATACTCTCTGGTATGCCAGTAAGAGCAAACCCAGAATTCTGACCCAATATCTTTCTCTGAGTCCTACCTGAACATAGGCCTTTGCCTCTTACTTTGATGTCACTGTTTTGAGAACAAACAATGGTAAATCATGAATGTCTTGGCTCCTGTGCCGTTTGGGAAAACACCGCTCCAGCCGGACTCAACTCATAGTGCGCCTGTACGCAGGCGGCTGATGGACACGAGCAGGAGCCCATTGCTGCCATGGAAGCACTAAGGGAAGCACCATTCTTTTTTGTTCTTTTTTTTTTTTTTTTTAAAGTGTTTTCTTTTAAACCAGTGGTAGAAAGAGAAGTTGCTTTGAAAACTAGGAATGTTTGGTTGTGGTGGTACAGACCTTTATTCCCAGCACTCTGGAAGCTGGGACAGGCAAACCTCTGAGTTTGAAGCTAGCCTGGTTTACACAGCAGGTCCCGAGGCCAGCCAGGGCTGCATAG
>JAMJFZ010003232.1:3672500-3695000 GCA_026225945.1 Cricetomys ansorgei | reverse complement strand
CAGGTCTGCTGCCTTTTGTTAAAAAACAAGGGCCGACCTTGCCACCTTAGTCCACAAACTCTGCCCCTAGCCGTGTTACTCGAGTGCTTGCAGAACTTCGGGTCGGCAGGCAGCCTGTGGCCCGTGTGCTGACTCGGCCGCCCTGCGCCGGCCGTGGGGCTGAACGCGGCCGCGCCTGCCTGGAGCCCCGCCCCCGTGCAGCGCCGCCGATTCGGGACAGCGAGCGCCAGGGCCTCGGGTTGTCGGAGGGACCGGAGCGCCAGGGCCTCGGGTTGTCGGGGACCGGAGCAGGCAGGGCCTCTGGACGTTCCCCTCCGCGCCTGCCTCTCATCTCGGCGGCACAGAAACCGAGACGCCGTGTGGGCGGCGTGGGAAGCGGGCTGCGGCAAGGGCGCTGCTAACGCGCTGACTCGGCGCCTGCTCCCCGGGAACGCCCCTCCCGGCCGTGGGAAGAGAGCAAGTCAGGACTCTTTCTCCTCCCACGGCCCTGCCCGCCCCACCCCTTCCTGCCCACTGGTCTCTTGCCCTCGACGGCCATTTGATAGTCTGAGAAGCCGTAGCTCCGCCGTGCTCGGGGCCGCGCGGCTCGTGGTGACGGCGCCCGCGTGGTCGCGGTCTAGCCTCGCATCAGAGCGGGGAGCAGGTGCCGTGCGCCCCGGATTATCTGGGGCATCCGGAGTGGGCCGGCTGCAGCCGAGCGGGTGACAGCCTCGATACCGGCTCACCCCACGCACTCATTAGCCGCACGTGGAGTGGGCAGCCCGGGGTGGGGGCGCGGAGCTGAGGGAGAGGCGGCTTGGTAAAGCCCAAGAAACGTGCTCCGATAATTAGACCTCTGCCGAGAACTGGATCTTGACTTACCGTTTAAAATCTTACCTACCCTGTCAGCTTCCATCCGGGTTCTTAACCTCATTGGAATGTACTAGAAAAACAGTGGTTTCACTCTTTAATCAGTGCTATTGGAAATGAGGGGAAAAATGTTACTAATGTCGTTTCAGCTATCAGACATTTTCTCCCCATGAAGAGCTGCTTAGAAAGGCCTTTACAGTGATCTGGATAATTAAATTTGAACAGTTTCTACTTTCCTTTAGAAAACAGATAACATTCTAAAAGGACCTTATAGATATTATCTATATTTGACTAAGTTGAATTTGGATGCAAAAAAAGTTGTATTCCCAAAAGCCTCTGGGACTGTTTCCAAGATGGCTGTCTCTGTCACCTGGAGCCATATGGTGATCAGCTAGGACCTGTGACTTATTTGCAGCAAGTAGGAAGTTTGACACAGACTAGCCGTTTGGTTCGAAACACAAAGACCTTTAACTTCGAGCCTTCTGATCAAGGTGACCTTCTGCTCAGTCTTCTGTCTAGGTGTCCGTTTTCCCTTCATCTTCCCACTAATCCAGTTTTCCACAAGAGTCTCCCGGTGAGTGGCCAAAAAAGGAGTTGGCTCTGGAGTCTCCATCAGTGTCTTCTAACCCTGAAGCTCACAGCTTGGCCTTGTCTGTCCCTAGTGAAAGATTATGAGAGCCAAGGACCATGGGCAGTGTGGGTAGCATCCATCAGTGCATACGGAGAGTGTCAAACTGTTTTCAGTTTCCATGGTAATCCTTACGAAGCATCTTCCCCAGTTGCACCCACCTGCTGTTCTCTTTCCTTTCCCCTCCATTGGAGCCTTTTGTGTGATGTACATTGGGCAGTTAGAGCTTTTTAACTGCATCCTAATGCATGGAGTAACAAGCAAGGGGCTCTCAGCCACTCACCTGTGCAGCTCTGGGAGGGGACAGATGTGGTTGGAGCAGGCAGCCTGGCTCCAGGCAACAGCGCTCTCCAGATCGGCATCAGGAAAGCAAAACTGTGCTCTTGGGTCTGTCATCAGCAACGCTAAAGCACCATGTTCTTAGGAATTCCAGGGAAGACACCTTTTCAGCCAAGGATTCGTTGGCTGCTGGATATCTTGGCAAAGTATGTTTGAATCAGCCTGTTCTCTTTACGCTTCTGAGTAGCCGTTGTGAGTTGAGGTTGGAAGGAAGCGACTTCAACAGCCTGGTCTGAAGAGGGAACTGACATATGGGGCTCAGCATGGCATGGAGAGGGAGAACCAGTGGTGGACTTGTGTTCTGAAACCCCCAAGTCACACTGGAGATTAGAACTGCAGTCCTTGCCCTCTCTGTAACTGCACTGTGAAGCTACAGGTGATGGGGTGACATGTCCTTAATTCTTGTCTTAGGGCTTTCTATTGCTGCGGTGAAACACAATGACCAAAAGGCAGGTTGGAGAAGAAAGGGTTTATTTGGCTTTCACTTCCATATTGTGGTCCATCATCAGTGGATGTCAGAACAGGAACTCAAGCAAGGCAGGAACCTGGAGGCAGGAGCTGATGCAGAGCCCATGGAGGGGTGCTGCTTACTGACTTGCTCCTCATGGCTTGCTCAGCCTGCTTTCTAATAGAACCCAGGACCACCAGTTCAAGGATGGTACCGCCCACAATGGGCTTGGTCCTTCCCATCAATCACTTATTAAGAAAATGCCTTTCAGCCGGATCTTATGGAGCCATTTTCTCAGTTGAGTTTTTTTTTTCCTCTCTCTCTGATGACTCTGGCTGTGTCAAGTTGACATAAAACTAGACAGCACAATTATCAAGTAAAAGCTTGGGCTGAAAAGATGGCACAGCAGGTGACCTAATTCATGTTCTATTGCTGTTGATAAACACCGTCACCAAAACAATGTCATCAAGAGAAACCAAGGCAGGAACCTGGAGGTAGGAACTGAACCATGGAGGATCAGTGGTTACTGGCTTATTCCCCTGGCTACACAGATACCTTTCTTCTATACCACAGGCCCACCTGTTTAGGGATGGCACCACCCACGGTGGGCTGGGCCCTCCTGCTTCAATTAGTAGTTAAGAAAATGATCCCCTAGACATGCTCACAGGCCTATCCAATGGAGGCAATTCACTCTTCCAAAGTATGTCTAGGTTTGTATCAAATTGACAAAAAATTAACTAGCACAGTGGGGTAAAGAATTTGGTTTGCAAATGTGGGGACCTGTGTTCCCTCCCCAGAGCTCATGTAAAAGGTTTATGCCATCGGACCTGGCAAGAGACAAGCCCTCCTCTTTAGGGTGAACTTCAAGAGGCCTGGGCAGAGAGAGTACTCCTGGGAGTGTCCCTGTTCCCGCCTCTGGCCCCACATCATTGCCTGCCTCAGATCTTCAGTTTCCCAGAGCACACATGGTGTCTGCAGGCTCAGGTCTGGACACTGGGCTTGCTCTCACAGTCCCTTCTGCGCCCCCACCCTTGGGTGTCACTGAAGAATCTGTACTGGCACAGAGTGTGTTTTACTGTTTCTCTTTCTGATTGAGGATTGGGCCCCTTGAATGAAATCTTCATCCTTTATAAAAGGAAACCAATCCAAATTGTCAAAACGTGACTTGCTACCCTTGAGGTCTAAAGGCTCACTCTGTAACGACTTCCTTACCCTGTCGTTTGAGCACACTGCATTATGAGAGCTGTAAGAAACTGTTCTCACCTCCACAGCAGTCATTCCCAGCAGCACGCAGCCTTCTACCTAAATATCTCAGTGGGGAAAAAAATTCAAAATGCTACTAGTTAGGGGCCAGGCTTCCTGTACTTGAACAGTGGCAGAAGACGAGCATCACCATCGTCACCACGATGTTTTACCACCAGCCTTTTTGTTATTCATGGAAACCAAAGGAGACCAGACACCACATCAGTCAATATTGTCATTCAGCATCTGGCTCAACTCTGTGGACGTTTCATAACTTTTGACTGATGGAGTCCAGGTGTTTTGTTTTCCGAAGGCTGGGGACTTAGGCTTGCCGGGCAAGTGCCGCACCTCTGAGCTGTGTCCAGCCTTGAATTCTGGGTGTTCTGCATGTACGCGTTTTTCCATGGATTAAATGTGTGGTAAGAGTGCCTGAATTTCTCCCTACAGATTAAGCGCACCTGTTAGTTTACATGCCCGACCTGCCTCTTCAGTCAGTGGGTTTTGCTGGGATCGTGTTTGGCTTGTGATTAAGAACAGAAGAAAAGCCCCCAGAGGACCCAATGAGTCAGAGGCTTATAAACCTTATTCTTAGTCTCTTCTACGTTGCCTGCTTGGAAATGGCTCCTGGGTGGTCTTTTCTGAGTGTCCTGCCTCCTTGTGTCTCTTCTGCTCTCCTCTGCCTTTGAGGATGGGCGTGGGAGACGCCGCCAGCTGTGTGAGCAGCAGCGTGAGGCTGCCACAATGCTTCTGGGAGAAGCCTTGCACTGCAGTTCAGGATGTGGAAGGCATACTGGGGACGAAACCCCACAACAGGTCACTCCTTGGCTAACTTACATCCCTCTCTTTCAAGCTGCAGCTTTCAAACCAATTGAAATCTTTTGAAATACTCTGAAAGCATGAATTCTCAACCAGGAATGAGGAACTTGTCGTAGAAAAATGGGCTAGATGTTTAAAAAGAATCTTGCAGAACATCTTTGGCCTGTTTGCTAGTTGATTTTTGTGGTTAGGTTTTTTGTTTTTTTTTTTTTTTTAGTTTTTTTTCCTTATAACGATTTTGGGTGGGAACTTTAGTTGCAATCTTTTGAAATTAATGTTTTGATTAATTGAGTAACATCATGATTTTCTATGTACCAAGGAAGTATGGAAACAGAAAAGTTGGTATTGAAGGCTCCTCCTCTGTGGAGACCTTCACAGCACCCTGAAGAAGGGAGGGTGTGAATCATTCAGCCTGTTTGCAGACTTTAGAAGTAGAATTGGAAGGGCTACACACCCGCATGCCTGCATGCTCACATGCATCTGCACGTGTTCTACGGAGGAGTAGTTGGGTGTGTAACCATCCATCTCACCCATTACCCCTCTTTGGCTTCTGTAAGGGACTTTGGAGGGCATTGTCTGCCAGGGAAAAATGGTCAGAATATTTATCTTATACAGACTCGATTGCCTCGGCCCATTCTCTTATTCATTCGGGATGTAGAATCAATCGCTTTTTTGAATCGCTTTGTGTATGGGCATCTTGCTGCCTTCCTCAGTGCAGCGACAGCTGGGAGCTGATCTCCTTCAGCTCTCCCTCAGCCCTCTGAATACAGCCAGACTGATAGATGCGGTGGCTCCGGGACCCAGTGATATGTCACCGAGCCTAGGCTGGACAGTGTGTAGAAAATGGAAATGTTGAACTCTGAAAACACTCCCTCTCTGTTTTCTCTTTTATTAAGAACATAATAATTGCTGGGCATGGTGGTGTGCGCCTTTAATCCCAGCACTCGGGAGGCAGAGGCAGGTGCCTAGTTTATAGAGTGCGTTCCAGGACAGCCAGGGCTACACAGAGAGATTCTGCCTTAAAAAAACAAAAACAGAAAAGCATGCATTAAGTATGTGCATGTCCCAGGTGTCAGGAGCAGAGGTGACTGAGGTATGATCTCAGGGGTCACATGTAGTGAGGCTCAGACTCACAGCTGGAATCTTGGCCTGACACACGAGTTCATACAGAGGTGTTAATCCTGAGAAAATATCTTACCAACTTTGAGTACCTGAGGATTGGTATGACCTTACTGAATAGCAAGATCTGTGGATAAGTGGCTATTCCTATTTGACAGGTCTGTGCCTCTGCAAAATACTTTTTCAATTAAACACGCATGTAGGAGGATCTGGACTCTTTAAGGAAGAAATCATGTTTTAAAACAGGTTTCATAATCTCAGAGTTTTGAAGCTCAAGGAGACCTTTGGTGCACTGAAGCAGGCCAGTGTATAGCTCAGTCCCTTCATAGGGTAGTATCATCCTGGTTGATCATGTGAATGCCCAGGAGCACCAGAAGGCAGTCCTGGTGTTAGATCTACCCAAGCTGAGGTGTTCCAAATCGTCAGCCATGTGGCTTGTCCCAGTGGGCTTTGGGACATGAGGGATTCCATCATGGCTGTGGTGTGGAGCAATGTTTGAGCCATGAGCTCCCAGGGCTTTTGGGTGCAGTGGCTCCCTGTAGTGCTTGGAGGGAGGAGGGAGCAGGCAAGAGGTCTACGTGTCCACCAAGTTCCCAGGCCTAGTAACAGCATTTATAGGACAGAGACTGGGAAATATATTTCATTTATTTGTGTATTTATTTGTGTGTGTGTGTGTGGGGGGTGTACGTGTACATGTGTGCTCATGTATTTGGAAGCCAGAGATTGTCATTGGGTGTCTCCCTCAATCACTCTCCACCTTATATTTTGAGACAGTGTACCCCTGAGTCTGGATCTCACCAACTCCCCAGTCCGGCTGAGGGCAGGCAGACCCCAGGGACCCTCCAGTCTCTGTCTCCTCAGTGCCGGGATTATAGTACATGCTGCCATGCCCAGGTTTTAGGTGATGCTGGGGAATCAAACTCAGGTCTTCATGAGTGTGTGGGCCCAGGCTGGTATCTGTTTTACGTAAGCATTTTATCCGCAGTAATGACAGTAGGGTTTGGAAGATTTGGGGCTCACCCTCCTCTTCCACTGTGGGCAGAACATCACTGTGACCTGGAGATCCTCTGTCTTGGCTGGTCGTGTGACACCAGGGACCAGCGTTACAGTGCTGGTTATGGACAGAGCTGGGACCAAACTTGGTTGCTTTGATTTTTCAGATCAAAGCCACCTCTGTTGAACACCTTACCTCCCACAAGCAAAAACATGAGGGGTGGGGGGAGATGTCGCTCTTGTTGCTGGCCTTTGGTGAATGCCTAAACCAGCATGGCTATCGCTTGGCTCGGCCTGGGATGCCCATGATGGCCCGGCGTATCGTCCATGATGCTACTGCATGAGATCTAGTAAGTGCCGTGTGGTTTCCTTTGGGGACATCAGGCTACTGTCCTTCATACAGTATGCTTCGGTTTCCAGCTTTGTCCTCCTGATTTGTCTGGGCAAGGAGGGGGATCTTAAATGCTGAGTTAGGAGTGTGCCGGCCTCCTTTAATAACTTTTGAAGTCTTCTAAGTTGAAAGGAATTCTCACAAATAGGAAGCAGATGCATCTGAGTAAGAACGTGGTAGAACACTGAGGCAGGGCTTCCCGGAGGCTCTGCATTCAGGCCGGCCCTGGGATCTGGTTCCTGCTTTGAATAGAGACTTGAAGCCGGGAAACAAGGGAGGTCAGGTTTGGCTTGGATTACTGTAAAATCTTCTCGTCAAGGGAATGGCACTTTGGGTCATTTTGGGCACTTCTTGGAATTGGTGAGTATAAAGTGTAACTTTCCCAAGCAGCCGTTTTTGAGTTAGGAACTGTGCCACATGGCCCCGGGCGACAGGAGTCGGCTGGAGGTGAAGTGTGGCTTAGTGACTTGTTTACAAAGACTGCCTTCTTTTTTCACCTTTTTTTCTTACTTTATTTTTTTCCCTTTCAGATTTTTTTACATGTATTTACTTGTGTGTGTACATATGCTTACGTGCATGTGTCACAGCATGTGAAGGCAGAGGTCAGGGAGTCAGTTCTCTCCTTTTACCATGTGGATTCTGAGCTTGGCATTACAGGCCTGGTGGTGGGTCCTTTCTTTCCCTACTGAGCCACCTCACAGGCCCTGTTCACAGGCTGTCTCCTGTCTCTCGTTTGCGTATTTATGGATTAATACAAAATGTCCTTTTAAATATGTACTAGAAGGCCTTGAGTCAGCACAGATTTTTCTGTAAAGCAGTTCAGAAATCCCACAAGCCACTTCCTGCTTGCATATCTAGACTTCAGTCTTAAAAAAACTGAAGACAGAGGCTGGGAAGGTGACTCAGTCAGGAAAGTGCTTGCCTTGCAAGCCCAGGGACCTGAGTTTGGTCTTTTGCACCTGTGGAAAAAGCTGGGCGGTGTGCCTTTGTCATCCGGAGCTGGGGAAGTAAGGGAGAGGATGTCGGGTTCCCTGGCCATCCAGTCTAAATGATGAGCTTCAGGCCAATGGAGACCTGCCTCGAGGGTGGTAATTGGTGTTTCAAAGCATAAAACCCAAGGTTGTCCTCTGAGAACACACCCACACACACATACACACACACACATGCATATACACACACACACAAAGGTTTTTTCTTTCTTTTTTTTTTTTTAAGTCAAATAATTAGAAAAATTCTAGAAGCCAGATACCACACTGCAAGAGTATGAGCAGTCTAGAAGAAGGGCCACATCTGGCTACCCCTCATCCAGATCTCCAACCAAAGCCAAGGATAAAGTCTGGGAGCAGGGCAGTGTAGAAAAGAGAGATCACTTCACCGTGGTAGGAAAGGGCTGAAATGAATTCCAGCTCCTTCATTTTCCACCTGGGACAAACAGCTCCCAGAGCGTCAAATGTGGAAGGACAGCGCCCTCTTCTGGACACAGGGCTAACTCTGTAGTGTGTCTAAAGAGTCCAGCGCAGTCTCAAACACACTGGGTAGGGCAGCCGCTCAAGCTTATATGGAGAGGCAAGTTGTACCTGGAGGATGGAATCCAGCAGGACCCTTGCAGACCTTGTCAGGCAGAGGAGGGCTGTGTGCTGGGTCTGGCCAGGTCAGTAAGGAAGCTGGCAGGGTCAGCAGTGAGGTGGGACAGACTGACAGTGCCCAGGGACCATGGGAAAGGTCTGGGGAAGGTTCTAAAGGTAAGGGGTGGTCTTCAAACACTGTGATTACACATGCCCTCAGGCTTTTTGGGACATTCAGTCTTTTCCCACTTAGGTAGAGTAAGTAAATTGCTGCCCATGCTTTACATCTGGCCTAGAACTCTTTGATACTGTTGTTCTAATTCTCTTTCTCTCCAGCTTCTCTTTCTTGTGCTCTCCTCTCCATTCAATGCCCCTGTAACACACAGTCCCATCACATACCCACTTATAGCCCAAGACCATCCCTGTCCGTGTCTTAATTCAGCCAGACAGCAAGCACTGTTTGGGTAACCTGCCCTTGACTGTTGGGGTGTAGGCACTGGAAGGAATCCCAGTTGTCTGGCATAAGGGTCTTGCATCTCTGAAATCACCCATTTAAAAAAAAAAAACTGATTCTAACACTATCCACTGTGTGGTCTTCATAAATAAATTCCATCAGATGCTGGTGGGCTGGGAAATCAAAAGCATCTGACCACGTTAGACAGATGAGAACCCAGAATAATAAAAGGCGGGAATGGAGCATGCTCACTGTCAGGGTTGCCATTACTGTGATGAAACACTGTGACCAAAAGTAAATTGGAGAGGAAATGGTTTGGTTGGCTTCCACTTCTACTTCACAGTTCATCATCAAAGGAAGTCAGGACAGAGACTCAAGCAGGGCAGAAACCTGAAGCCAGGAGCTGATGCAGGGGCCATGGAGTGGTGATGCTTATTGGCTTGCTTCCCATAGCTTGCTTGCTCAGCCTGCTTTCTTAGAGAATCCAGGACTACTAGCTTAGAGGTGGCACCACCCACAAGTGGCTGGACCCTCCCCCATCGATCACCAATTAAGAAAATGCCCTACAGGCTTGTCTACAACCTGATCCCATGGAGGCATTTTCTTAATTGAGGTTCCCCCTCCTCTCAGATGACTTTAGCTTGTGACACGTTGACATAAAACTATCCAGCACAATCATTAACTATGCAGCTCTCCACCAGCTCCACTGAGTAAGTTTTCTGCCCCACAGTGACTATGTGTCTCCGTTTGCTTTGAGAAAACTCTCTGGAAGATGAACATGGGATAACCGGGTGGGAGACAGGACTGGGAAGCAGGACTAGGTGTGCCACTCTCTGATTTCCTCCTTGGAGGACAGAATCTCTGCCGGAAAGCTTCTCTGCCGGTTGGTGTGTGGCTCAAGGGCATGCCAGGTGTTCCGTGGAATTGACCCTATTGGACCTAGTGACACAGTTGGTAAAAACTGTCCATGTAGGTCAGTAGTACATCAGATGCTGTGGAAGACGCAGGTGTGACCTCAGGGTCTGTCTGCCGTTCTCTCGGGTGCTTTATGAATTCCCGGAAGAAGAGTCTTCACCGATGACCTACTGAACAATTATTTTCTCCCTTGTACAAAGAGTCCCCCAACCCAGCTTAATGTCCTCATAGCTTCTAGTATGTGTCAACCACATCTATGTAGAGTCTCCTTCAATAAGAAATGTAGTTCTGTTTTGTGAGACTGTTCAATAGGCCAGCAGTATAATTAAAGCCCGTGACAAAAACTTTGCCAGTTGTAGTGTCCACCCAAGCACATGGTATCCAACTTATATTTAATTATATTTATTTATCCAAGGCCACCAAGAAAGGAGAGTCTTGGAGATCACTGAAATTTTAAATGATTCTCTGAGGACGTGGCCCAATATGATCCCATTACCAAACACCCACAACAAAAAGAAATGAAGTTGTCTTAGTATGAGCAGGTACTCAAACCACAGGTTAGGAGAAAGTGGCTTTTGTTAAGACCTGATATGCTAGGACATAGGCTACTACAGAATATCCCAAGAGGTCACACCAAAGGTACAGGTGGTTCCAGAGCTGTTTCCCAGCAGCGAAGAGACACACTGCGGTGTCCCTGGCAGATGACATCAGCCATGATGGCCACACTGTCTGCTTGTCCCGGCTGATACCCAAGAGCGCACCTGGGAGTAAACAGCTTCCAGGCCCCCCTTCCTGTCCACACCTGTGCTCAGCACTCTCTAGATGAGTCCTCTGGGCTTCTAAGAACAGCTTGTTTCACGAGTCTCTGCGGTCCGTCAGCGTTTCAGGTCAGGCTGGGCTGGCTGCTGGAGTTGCCACTTACGAACTTCTCTCCCTTCACAGGTGTTCATCTCCGTGAACTGTTTGAGCACAGATTTCTCTTCTCAGAAGGGCGTGAAGGGATTGCCGCTCAACATCCAGATCGACACCTACAGCTATAACAACCGTAGCAACAAGCCGGTACACCGGGCCTACTGCCAGATAAAGGTCTTTTGTGACAAGGTGAGAGAGCAGCGTGCGTGCTTAGGGAAGAGCGTCTGAGGTAGGCTCGTCCTTCCAGAAGAATGCCTGTGGCTTCCTTCCACACGGAGTGGCACTTGCATGAAAAGACGCATTATAGGACAAAGGGGGGAAATACTCACTTAAACTAGAACTGGGAAGATTTGATGCTATATTTCGTTGGTTGTGTCTGGTAGAGGACGTGGACCCAGTCCTGGGCCAGGTCAATAACTACTGCACTGACCACCTACACCTCCCGGCAGGCCCTTCGGGCAGGCCGTCCCCAAGACTTCTGCTTCTGCATTGAGCGTCTCTGGTGCAGCTGCTCCTCCTTGGGAAACACATGGCCACTTTTGCCAGGGGCAGAGCCAAGGGCCTCTGTGCAAGTCAGAGAGACTCTGGTGGGGCTGTTGCATGTGTGGGGAGGTGGCTGTGGGGTTGGAACTCGGAGGCAAGCTGCAGGAGGAAGGATGAGTGACCCATTGAGTGCAGGTTGAAAAAGAAAGACTTTGGCTCTTCTTAGCGTTATTCTGCTGAAAGCCTTCTCTTGTATTAAGGAGTTTCGAGAGTACCAGATAACAGATGACTGTGGGAGGCCTGTCTTTTGACTGGCTGCATGGCATGTGACCACTGGAGGGCGCCTGGGACCTTCAAGTTCAGAGGGCTTTCTCAACAGCTTGCCAGATTCGGTGCCAACTGCAGGCCCGGAGCTCCACCTTTAACAAATGATCACAAATTCAACGGCTTAAAACAATATTCTTTTATTATCTGATTGGTAGCTCAGCCCTACTGGGCTGACATCAAGGTCATCAAGGCTGTGAGCAGATCTGCATCCCTTTCTAGGCTGTGTCCACGCCTTTCCCACCTGCCAGACACAGCTGGCAGCACTTCTGTCTTCAGAGCCGACAGCGGCTGGTAGCGGCTCACATGGCATCTCTCGGCTCCCTCTGCGCGCTTATAGCGCCTCTGGTCATTATGCTTTCTGGTCCCTTGTGATCACCTTGCACTTCCACGGCTAAGGCTCATTTCCCCGCCTTCCTGCCAGTCATTTAGCAGCCTTCCCTCCCCTCTGCCGTGTAATCTGCTCCTTCCGGGTGCCAGGATCAGGTGTGGAGAGTACTGGGACCCAGGGAGTCACAGCTGGTGGGCATGAGGCCTTCTGACCTAGGTCAGCCTCCTCCCGTCTAACCACATTCCTCTGTAGCCCCGAGAAATCCTAATGAGCCAGGTGTGTGAGATCCAGGAGATGGAGGCCAGCCTGGGCTACACACAGAGACCCCGCCTCTACCACCACCCCGTCTCAAAGACAAAGGAGGAGCTATCAGGATGTTCACATTCCTTTTATAAAACTAGAGAAGTTTTATTTTTATTTTTTAAAATTTCCACATTTGGTGTTTCTGTTAAATTTTCCTGACTAATCATTTCCCTGGGCTTTCTCGAGAATTCAGGAGTTCACTCTTTGAGTGCATGAAGAGGCTTGTTTTCCATAAGGCCTCAGCTCCGGGCTGCCACCTGTTGCCTGTCCCCCAGCTCTGTCCTCTAAGAGTTCGACTGACTTGGTATTTGGTGCCTTTCAGCTGCCTTCTGCTGGTTCTCAGAACTTTGAGTCTGATCCACATTTGCAGTCAGAAGCTAGGAGGAAGGCATTTGGGGACACCATTGATGTATCAACAGCATATTTCCTTCCCAGGGAAGCTGTGCTGTCTTTTTGTTATGGACCGCTTAGCTAATTTGATAAATGACAGTCTCTCGTATTCCAGAAGCAGTAACAACTCAGCACTTCCGGAGGTAATGAGGCAACGTTTGGATTTCTAACCTTTAACCTCACAGCGGAGCTCGGGTGGCTGCCCTTCCTAGAAGCTCACAGGTCTCCCTGGGCCATCCTTTTGGCTTCTGAGACATTGTCTTATGGTACTCCTGCCCATTGCAGAGGGGAGAACGGCCTTGAGTTCCTGATTCCACTGTCTCCTGAGTGGGCATAAAACCTGTGCCACCGTCTCACTGACGCCCCTTGGAAGTAGGCCTCCTGTCAGGTCGTCGTCACCCTAGCCCTGGCAGCAGGCGCGACAGGCTCACACAGTCAGACAAGCCCTGCTGTGCCCCAGCTCATCCTCAGCTGATGAGAGTCCGGGGAGCCTATGGTCCGCGGTCCCCGCATCCCAGGACTTCCGCTGTCATCTTGCAGTGTCTGTGTGCTGGGACTGAATCCTTCAGCTCTTCTGTATCTGTGAAGCACTTGTTTTACCTTAAGGCAGCAGTTCTCACCCTGTGGGGTGCGACCCTTTTGGAGGTCAAGTGACCCTTTCACAGGGGTCGCCTAAGACCGTCTGCATGTCAGATATTTACATCATGATTCATAACAGTAGCGACATTACAGCTATGAAGTAGCAATGAAAATAACTTAATGTTTGGGGGGTCACCATGACACTAGGAACTGTATTAAAGGGTCGCAGCATTAGGACAGTTGAGAACCTCTGCCTTAAGCTCTCCCGCTGGGTGTAAGGTCCGTCCGTCAGCTCACAGCCTGCGCGTGGACTCGTGGCTGATCCTGCTGACAGGGCTGCAGCCGTCCAGGACTACTCTGTGTAAGGTCTTTCTGTCTGTGACTCTCACCAAGACTTCCATGCGAGGCTCCATGTTCTTGGGTTTGGTGCCTGTTTGTTTATGGCTTTTGTTAGATTTGGAGCATGTTTGGCCATTGTTTCTTCAAGCGTGCCTGCTGCTCCTTGTCTTCAGGTTCTCCAGGTGCGTCTGTGAGGTGCTTCCTGAGGTTCGCTGACGGCCTGTTGTTGTTGGTTTCTTTTTTTGTTCGCTTTTGTTTTCTGAGACAGGGTTTCTCTTTGTAGCCCTGGCCGTCCTGGAACTCACTCTGTGGATCAGGCTGGTCTCAAACTCACAGAGAACGGCCTGCCTCTGCCTCCTGAGTGCTGGGATCCAAGGTGTGCGCCACCCCACCGAGCTTGTTCAGTTCTTCCTGCTTGGTGTCAGACGGTTTGCGTTGTTGTGCCCTGGGTGCACTGATCTATGGCCAGGCCTGAACTGCCAAACTGAACTCCATTCGTTGGAGTTCTCATCTGAGACATGGCGGTTTCCGTCTCTGAAAGTCCAAGCTGGACCATTTAGATCTTCCATGTCCCCACTCAGCAAGTTGTGGCTTTGTTTTTGCCTGTTAGTGATGCTGTTGTTGTTTGTTGTTTCTGGTGGTTCCTTTTGTGGTCCTGGGCAGCAAACACAGGGTCTTGTGTGCACTAAGCAGTTGCTGTCCCACTGAGCCACACCCCCAGCCCAGGCTTGGTTTTCTGGTAGCTTTTGAACACATGGGATAAAATTACATCGCCAGCCTAATGTCTGTGTCTGGTACCTGTGACTGGGTCCCCTTCAGTGGTTTGACTTCCTCCCTGTTTGGGGACTACCTGGCAGTCTTTCTGGGTCCCAGGCCTTGTGCATTTTGCCTTGCTGGGGGCTAGGTATTCCTTTTATTCCTGGGACTCTGCTTTAGGATGTTTGTCCCGAGACCTCATTGAGTTTCTTGGAAACAGATTTGTTCAGATGTCACCTTATGATTTAATAGGTGACGCTGGAGCCCCACTGTGCCAGGCTAATTATTCTGCACTACTGAGCAGGATTTTCCTGGGTGTTGGCTCAGTGCCCTTTGAGAGGGAAGTTTTTCCAGTCCAATTGGTGGGAACAGAGAGCATGTTTACCCCATGTGCATCGTGGGCAGTGTTTCTCTGTCTGAGGTGTGTGCTCCTTGGTTTGGCGTAACCTCTTTGCACCCATAGCCCTGGAAGCTGTTGAGCTCTCTGGGTTGAGTCTCCTTGGTGCTTTGTTGTCCTTCCTTTTTTTTTTTCAGCTATGACTCTGGAGGCACCGCCCTGCCCCCTCCTCTTCTGCAGGGGCCGTCCAAATCCTTGGCTCCTGAGTTTGGCAAGGTTCTGTCATTTCAGGGTAGAGCATGAGTCTCCATCTTGGCAGGAGCCCGAGTTCTTTGTTCTTCCTTCTAGATACAGCTGATAATAAGTTTTGCACAACTACCTTTGGGGCGGAGGTGTGGTTTCTGTCTAACTGTGGTTAATGCTAGGCTGTTAGAAGGCACTGGGAGACTTACATCTCTATTCAGGGTTGGCTAGGGGGCTGGGGTACCGCCCTGCTTCTCTTTATCAGGGAAACTGTTAGTAGCACATAGCAAATATCTTATTTGTGTATGTGATGTGTGCATGTGTTTGTTTTCATGTGGATTCTCGTGTGAGAGTGTATAGATGTGTGTGTGATGTGTGCATGTGTTTGTTTTCATGTGGATTCTCGTGTGAGAGTGTACAGATGTGTGTGTGATGTGTGCATGTGTTTGTTTTCATGTGGATTCTCGTGTGAGAGTGTACAGATGTGTGTGTGATGTGTGCATGTGTTTGTTTTCATGTGGATTCTCGTGTGAGAGTGTACAGATGTGGGGCTGGCGTCTGATGTTGGATGTCTCCATTTATCACTTTCCGCGTTATGTATTGAGGCAGGGCCTCTCATTTGAGCCCAGATCACGAATTTGGCAGCTCTAGCTAGCCAGCTTCCTCCAGGGGTACACTGTCTCTGCCTTCTGCTCACTGGGCTTGTAGGCAGGGCGAGGCGCCCACTCACAGTTTACATGGGCGTTGGGTCTAACGAACTTTACCTGCTGAGCCATCTCTCCAGACCCATGTATAGCAATGACATGTTGTGTGTTGTCAGCTCCTTCTAGGGCAGGCGGAGGTTTTGTGTTCTGTTCTCTAACCTGACCCTTATCATACAATGATGTCAAAGATCAGTGAGATTCCTCTCACTTCCTCCTTCCTATCAGGAGGAATATTTTACAGAAACACAAGCCAACAGTTCCTACCTTGCTGTAGAGTCGTCTGCACCATCCAGAGACATTATCACTAAACAAAGTAAAATGATCCAATGCTACGTTTTAATGTGTTGGATGGTATCTGATTCCAGGTCAGGTCTTTACTGGTAAAGTTCTTGTGAATGCTTTTGTGGTTCAGTTGCACGACACTGCCACTTTTGTGCAACTGATATCCATGGCACAACTAGGTCCCGTTACAGGACACCAGGTGCAAAGACCTCAAGTGACATGTTTGTTTTTGTGGGTGATGCCTGATTGTATCTGTCACTCATAGGCACTATGTCTTTGGACAAACCCACAGCTCTCTGTGATAACATTGGTGACACCGAATATTAACGGGGCCAAATTTTATTTTTTATTTCATGGTCCTTTCCGGTGAGATGGGGGCAAAGGCACCCACACCTTGGCAGCCAGTGTGCTAGCAGATTCTCTCAGCTTTGCCGTTAACCTGGCCATGAGTTATCAAGAGGAATTTCACTTCACTTGTGTTTAAAATAAACGCCCCGTATGACTGATTTCATGTAGTTAGATTTTAGGAGTTGTAGGAATCTTACTAGACATGCTGCTTGTAGAAAGGGTTTCTGCGCATGCTTGTGATGTACTTCAGCGAGAGGAAACGGATGTGGCGCGCCTGTGATGATGCTCGCTTCCAGAGAAGAGAGCCGAGAAGCTCCCAAGGGACCTGGTCCTCAGACTCTTGTCTCCTTTGACCGCAGGGAGCTGAACGGAAAATCAGGGATGAAGAACGAAAGCAAAGCAAGAGAAAAGGCAAGTGCAGTGACCCCAGTTCCCAGGGAGTTCCTGGCGGTGGCCTTGTCCTACCAGCCACAGCCTGGACCCTCAGAGCGCTGCAGCTGGAGGGAGGAGGGGCTGACATGGCTGTGCGGCTCTGCTGCTATGCAGGGTGCTATGTAGTGCCAAGGCCTTCACCTGTAGCTGCTGGGGCAGAGCTTACTCATGGAACTGCCGGCAGTGTCTTGGGTGGTCCTGAGCTCAGCATGCTAGCTCACTCTGTAGACCAGCCTCTGCCTCCCGAACGCTGTTTTGTAAGACAAACGCCACCACATCCAGCCAGCCCATTAACTGTAATCTCTTGGTGGCTTCTGTTTTTTCTCCCTAGTCTCTGATGTTAAGCTGCAACTGCTCCCCTCACACAAACGGACAGACATCACGGTGTTCAAGCCCTTCCTGGATCTGGATACGCAGCCTGTGCTCTTCATTCCTGATGTGCACTTCAGCAACCTGCAGCGGGGCAGCCATGTAGGTGATCTGCTCTCCCGAGAGGCCGCAAGACCTGGCAGAAAGAAAGGCCTTGGAATTGTTCATGTTCAGACTGCAAAGGCCCTCATCAACTAGCAGAATCTCTGGGACGTTCAGTCATGGTGACATGACAGCCACTGTAATCGAATGCTAGACAGTGCTGATCCAAAGATGCAATGCCAGACCTGTCACTTCTCCTTTTTTTTCACATTGTGGCTCCTTTAGAAGTGTCGAGAATAGAATCGCATTTAGAGTTTGAGTCTGTGGTCTTATAAGTTCAGCTTGGGTGATACCTGTATCTTTCAGAGGAACTCCAAAGGCCCCTTTCTTGTTGTAGTTCCCATTGCTGACGTCATCAGCATGTGCCATGTGCCCTACAGCTATGCCTTAGCAATTCATGCGAAATTTAAAAGCCAGCCGCACCCTGCTTTGTGGCACAGGGCCTTCAGGGGAGTGCGGCTTCTCTTTTTATACGTAGGCCAGGTAAATATCACAAAAGAGACCCTGCCATGCACTTAGCGGACAGATTTGTAAGGGCTAATGAGCCTCTGCCAATACTCTGGTTCTAGCGAGCAGCTTCAGGGTAAGCTGGAGTCCGCAAGCTTTCCTGTGAGAGGACTTGTATGTGAATATTTCAGACTATTGGTCTGTGCTGTCTCCAGTGGGCTCTTCTACTCTGCCATCCTGATGCAGAAGCAGCCACACACAGTGGATGAATGAGCGTCATGTCACAACGCTTCCATCAGCCAGCCTCCAGGAGGTTTGGTCCACAGGGCACAGAGGTCAACCCCTGGGTTAGAGAAGTCGAAGACAGGTGTAAAACTCTGGGTATTGAAAGCTGTGGCTACAGGATCATGTCTTTTAGAAAACGAGTTCGGTGTTAGACTGGTTACATTCGAAATTACTTTCCTTTTAGGACCGATTTACTTATGGTCTGAAATATTTGAACATGTTTGGAAAGCAATCTGAACCTGTGCTTCTGGTTTTAGGTTCTTCCCATCGCCTCTGAAGAGCTGGAGGGTGAAGGGTAAGGGTTATGTTTTGTTTTACTCTTACAAGCTCGTTTTGTGTTGAAGTAATCTCAAAATCACCAAACACGGAGATGCGATACAAAGAACTTGGTTCCCTCTGAGCTCTTTAAGCCTAAGTTTCTCAGCAGGCCAGGCGGCACCCGCCTGCCGCCCTAGTGCTTGAGACTGAGGCAGGGGGACATGAATTTGAGGCCGTCCTGGGCTGCACGGTGAGTTCCAGGCCAGGGCATCATAGCAAGACCCCATTTCCAATAAAAGAATGAAGAGCCGACCCAAAGCCACACCAGTCCTGAATATCAGGTGTCTGTCTTCCTGCAAGCAAGGACCTTACCTGCGTCCCACGGCGTGGAAG
Organism: Cricetomys ansorgei; assembly: GCA_026225945.1. Taxonomy (NCBI): domain Eukaryota; kingdom Metazoa; phylum Chordata; class Mammalia; order Rodentia; family Nesomyidae; genus Cricetomys; species Cricetomys ansorgei. Next base: position 3,676,624 of record JAMJFZ010003232.1, on the reverse strand, counting down.
GAAGGGAACATCACTGATTCAGTCTCAGACCTCGTTCAGGTCTCACTGGTTGTGCGGTAACGCCGCGATGCCATGCCAGATCTAGTTCAGAGCCTCCCGTGGTGGTGTCTCTTTAACCACTGCAGTCTGGAGCAGCCTGGCTTTACTTAACTTTTGGGGCATCTTTGGTTGAGGCCTCACCGTGGACACCAGCTGGGCTGCTCCTGAAAGCACCGTGCTCTGACCTCTTCTCTCCTGGGCACCCAGCTCAGTTTGTCTCACGCCTGTGCCCATGGAGACCACGTGACCAAGCCTGTCTGCTTACGTGTCTTCCCTTTTGTCTCAAGTGTGGGTAGACGGCGCACTGTACCCTGTAAATACCTCATTCTCCTCCGAACTTCCATGTACTCACTAATTTGTGTCAGCACAGGACTCCGTTTCTCACTTTAAGTTGTGCCCCATCACCTCCCCCACCGTCAGGGACTCACAGGTCACCCCGGCTGACATGGGTCGTTACCCCTGGGGCAGCCCCTGGGCCTTTTGACTTGTACTCAGTGCTGATGTTTCCTTGTCTAGACACACAGCCAGTCTCTTGCTCAAGACATGCTGTTCCCCCACACTCGAGGAAGTACGTGGAATCCGGGACACGGACCCTAGGGGTCCGAGGTCTTGGTGCGCCTGTCTGTGGAAAGCCTATTCACCCCTTGAGCTCTGTGCCCAGCTGTCCCCTGTTGTTAGAATATCAGTCTATGAAGACCCCAGCCTGGCTCATTCTCCACGATGGCTTCAGACTGAGTTTTGAAGAAAGAGTAGATAGAGCCTGCTTTAGTAATTACTGTTTCTCCTCACACAAAAGTGCGCGGAGGTGGAGCACCCGGCTGTCCTCGCCATCCTTGGCCCTCTCTCCCTTCATCTCAGTTTTGGTTTTGGCTTTGGAGCCAGGGCTGTGCCCTGGCCCAGACTGGCCTAGGACTTGCTGTGTAGCCCAGACTGGCCTAGGACTTGCTGTGTAGCCCAGGCTGGCCTAGGACTTACTGTGTAGCCCAGGCTGGCCTAGGACTTACTGTGTAGCCCAGGCTGGCCTAGGACTTACTGTGTAGCCCAGGCTGGCCTAGGACTTGCTGTGTAGCCCAGGCTGGACTCCAGCTCTTGAACTCTTCCCACCTCAGGCTTCTGAGTGCCAGGATTGTAGGCCCCAGCCACCATGCCTAGCTTTTTTGGTTCTGTTTTGCTTTCTCTCCTTTCTGATCCACTCCCAGCCCACATCTGTTGCCAGTGTGCCGTGTCCAACCACCACGCTGCGCCACCGGTTCCATTCTTGGTGTTTCAGACATGACTCCTGCGGGCACCTCCAACAGGTGCCTGTTGCAAGCGAGGAGCCGAGATGCTCTGATCGTCCAGGCCTGACCCTGACGTGGCTGCAATGCCTCCAAGTGCTTGCTGTTCTTATTTCCAGTCACCTACTCCCTCGCTCACCTCACAGACCCTCCCCAGAACATGTCTGCCAGCAGCGGCTCAGACCCGTGCACTTTCTTCTCGTGCTCCTCGTCCACGCCCCACTGCTGTTTCCTGGACATAGTAACACAGTATGTTAAGCCTTTACAAGCTACGCTGTGGTTGTCACCCAAGCCCTCTGATAGGCCATCCTACCCGTGGGCTTGGAATTCCCTGCAGCATGCACCACACGTTTTAGCCACAGCTATCCTCCTGACAAAACTTGCAGAGACTCCCTCTGACCTGTGAAACAAAACCCATGATTCCTTAAAGCCGAACCAAGGAGGCTGCCTCCCTGCCTGGGTGCGCCTTCTGTCACAGACAGCTAGCTTTGTGTTTTCCTGCTCCCTGCTGAGTTAGTGGAAGGATATCCAACAATGGAGAGCGTCCGGCATGTCATTTGGGTGGCCTAGGGCTGCCACTCAATGACCATGCTCCCAGCCCTGGTCACCATCTGGCTTGGACCACATAAAGAAGGAAAGCAGTTTGATTGTAAAGTGCGGTAATGGCTCCAAAAACTCCTGCTTGCGCACTTTGTTGGAGCTGAATTGGCTGGCCTAACTGCTTGGCTCACCCACAGGCCTGTCTTGAAGAGGGGGGCACTCGGGCCTGAAGACGACTTTGTGGTTCCTCCATCTAAGCTGGCGCGGACGGAAGAACCCAAGAGAGGTGTGTTGGTCTCCACTGATAACCGGGAATTCTGAGCTGGCCTTGAGCTCTTGAGCTTGGCTTGTCTGGCTTCTTCGCCCTTCAGACCACCCCTTCCCAAGTGTGGGGGGAGGCAGAGTTCAGGGGAAGCTGCAGCTGGTCTCCGGGCCACACTGGTGCTGTGTGTTGCTACCCCTTGTGTCTGGCCATCTTAACTAGTACCTGTGAACCCATTTTCATGGTTGCCTCATGTGAATTAGCTGTTTCTCCCCCCACCCACCCCCAGTGCTCCTCTATGTCCGAAAAGAGTCAGAAGAAGTCTTCGATGCCCTGATGCTCAAGACCCCATCTTTGAAGGGCCTGATGGAGGCAGTAAGTAGGACACACATCACAGTTTCTCTGTAAAAATGTAGGGAACCAATTCCTCTGGAACCTTGACCTCTTCTCCCAGCCATGCTGTGTATGTGTATGCCACTGCCTGCATTTAGCCCGCCTAGGGCACCCTCGCTTGACTGCAGCTCTGTCTTGTCTCTTATGACCCGCCTGGGGTTTGTAGGTGTATCACTCTGTCATATCCATTCTGCTGAATTCTCTGAATCTGTGATGGCCTTGAGAAGTTTAACTTTTATATTCTTAATTAAAAAGAAAATTCATGTAGCAAACCCCTTTGACGCTGACAATAGTAAAGCCTTAAAAATGCCATTCCATGAAACAGTGATTCAGGTGGACTTGGTAGCAGCATCTGTGATCTCCACAGCTCTGGGAGCTAGGGCAGAAACACTGAGAGTTTGCGACAAGCCTGTCTGAAAACAAAACTTCCAGCTCCTAGTCTGCTTCTTCTTTGTCTTTGCTGACCATGCCAGACCTTCTCCAGAGCACACCTGAGAGGATGTAGAGGTGTGACCTTGATAACCACCAATCACAGGAGCTGATAGAGGGCTGCAAGCAGCTGAGCTTGTGTCCCCTTGGGGTGCCAGTAGGAGAAACATGGGAGGAAGGGTGCATGCTGACTCCCCTTTTTGATTTATCTTCGCCAAAATTCTAGCATTCAGTGATGCGTCCTGATATTTCCAACCATGAACCCTTACAAATTTTGATCTCAAAGGGATGCATAATTGAAATTGAATCAGAAACATCCCTCAGCTCCCTTTGACAACTGCAGTGTGCTGAACCCACTTGACAAATCTTTTAGAAACAAACAAAAATCAGAGTCTCACTGTGTAGTCCAGGCTGGTCTAGAACTCACTATGTAGTCCAGTCTGGCCTCAGACTCCCCAGCGCTGGTATTTTAGGCGTGGGTTACCACGCTCAGCTTTGTTCAGCTGTCCATGTAGGCACTGGAGCCACCAGAGTAAGTGACATGATGCCGAATGGAAGAGACTGCCCAGGTAGGAAGGTAGAAAAAACAAAGTAAGCAAGAAATTCACGGGTAAGTTTTCAGATACAGAAAGCACGGCAAAGGTGCATAACTCAAATGGGGCGACAGTGGGTCCCAGCATCTCTCAGTGTGACCTTCCTGCTCAGGCTGACTTCAACTCAGTGATGGCCAGCACTGGCCTCCTGCGTGCTGGGATTACAGGCATGCCCACCACGTTGGGTTTTGCATTCTTTAATGACACCACAGACTATGGGTTTATACCCCCGTAACTTGTCCGTGACTCTTGAGGATGAGTGCCTGCTGTTAGTCAGACCAACAGCTTAAACTGCACAGAGTAGGCCTGGTGTGCACTTGGGCTTGAGAAAAGCTGAGGCAGAACAAATCAAGGCGTTGTCATGGGGAACTAGAGCCACTCTGTGAACACACGGCCTCGGAATCACAGAATCAAGCCTCACCACGTCATCCACTCGCGAGATCTCAGCTATAGGTGTTTCTTTCAGTTGGCTTGTTGACATCTGAATTAATTAGGGAAAATGCCAGCTCTCTTCCCCAGGTCATGGTCTGGGTCTCGACATTCTCTTTGTGCAAGAATCTTTTAAAACAGGAGGCTAAGACAGAAGGGATT
>JAMJFZ010003232.1:3660000-3670000 GCA_026225945.1 Cricetomys ansorgei | reverse complement strand
GCATGGCAGCGCACCGGCAGACACGGTGCTGGAGAGGGAGCCGAGAGTTCCACATCTGGATCAGCAGGCAGTAAGAAGAGGGTGGCGTCACTGGGACTGAGCTTCTGAAACTCAAAGTCCAACCCCAGTGACACGGCTCCTCCAGTAAGGCCACGCCTCCCTACCCAGTTCTCACTGGTCCTTGCCATAGGCACCGTGGGGCTCTCTAGCTACTGGATGAGGCAGCCGGAGCATGGGAGGGTGTGAACAGTGTCCCCACAAGTCACAGCCAGTCAGTGCCCAGAAAATCCAAGCCTCTCTCTAGAGCCAAGTAGTTGGGGACTCATGCCCTGTCTCTGTCCAGGATCCTGGTGAACATGGACGACAACATTGTGAAACACTACTCCAATGAAGACACCTTCCAGCTGCAGATTGAAGAAGCCGGCGGGTCATACAAGCTCACCCTGACCGAGATTTAAGGCCGGGGACACTCAGCCCCCAGGCATGGGAGTTCAGTGAAAGTTCAGTTTAGATCTTATAGTTTGGCAAGGTGAGGAGCCCGGGCACCCACCCTGCAGACACCTTGAATATCAGGGAAGGAAATCCTTTCACGTAGGAGACGGCTGCATATAACGTGTTGGGTGGTGTTTTTTGTGCGATGGATATCCATCCATGTGTTGTGTTTGAATTTCTGATGTGCTTAGAAAGCGAGACATGAGAACTTTGTACCAGATATGACAGACCGTGGGAACCTTTGGGTTATCCGCTACTTTACTTATCAAAATCTCAGGAGACCTGCCTATGTCCATGAGTAATGGGCTGCTGGCTGGTGAGCGTCAGGTGAGAGTCAGAAAAAAAAAAGTAGCTTGTCTTTGAGGATTTTGTGTTCTTGCCTGACCGCAGTCTGACTCTGACTGCCTTGGGGAGTGGACCCAGCCCCTGAGCAATAAAGGACTGAGCCCTCTCCCTCCACTTCTCCTCCTCCAATGTTTACTAAGTAGGGTGTGTTACTGGAACCTTTCCTTGCAACTTCCTTGGACATAGCGACTGCCTTTCTTATGAAGAACTCCAGTGGGTGACAGTGTGAAGTCAGCTCAGTTAAAGCTGCGTTGTATATAAGTGCAATATCTCTTTGAAGGTCTGCCTGTAAATGTGTACATACGTGTCTGATATAAATATATAATATATAAACGTAGTGTCTGTGAAGGCAAGCAGGAAGATCCACCTTGAAAACCCTCCCCAGAGAACAGGTTAAGTTATTTTTGATAACGCGGACCAAGTAGGTAGAAGGTCGTCTTCCCAAGCACAGGCGAGCGTTCCCCAGCGTGGCAGAGCCGCCCTGTGAGTTTCTGCACCCCGAGTGGAGCTCACGGAAGACTCAGCTGCGGCCACTGCATGAGGTGTGTGTGCAGGCGTCAGCCAGCTGTGCCCGTGTGGGGCCACAGCGGTCGTCACGGTGGCTCATGACTGGGACTCGCCATCCAAAATGGGCCTACTTCTGCGAATACCGCGCTTCAGAGCCAAAGCTCAGGCTTTGGCTACCGCGTGCAGCCAAAACTAGAAAGCGTTCACGGATTTACATCACTGTGGCAGGGGAATTTTTTTGTACACACTTAAATATTTAAGAAAACTTTACGATGTAATTTTATAACAAACCCTGTAACAGAAATACAGCTGTGGGTCTCTAGGTTCAGGGAACCAGAATAGGTCATTTGTATGAGTAGGGCTGTCAGTGTACACTTAGGTATGAATGCTCTAATGAAGTACGTGAACTAAATTGCTGGTTTTCTAAGATACGGGATACGGGTCATATAACGATATTTTATATTTTGTTTTATGAAATCAGTTTTACTTGTTTTAATTGTATCATTGAACATGTGTTTTAAACCAAAGGGATTGAATTTTATATGTCTATTTCACAAGATGTCGGCTCCCATTATTCAGTGTGATTTCTCCACTCCATCCTTTTCCTTTGCTCTGGCCAGCCTGGAACTTGCTTCGTAGCCCAGACTGGCATCAGATGTCAAGTTCTGCTTCCCAAGTGCAGGGATTACATGCATGCACCACCATGTGTCAAATACGCTTTTAATGAGCACGATGAAGTCAATGAAGCCAGCCCCCAGAAGCTGTCCCCGTGACTTCTGTGTGCTTTCCCTCTTTGATCCTTAGACCCAAAGTGCAGCCTGTGCCCACAGCCTGGGCTCAGTGGCTCAGGTCCAGCTTGGGGAGCCAGACTTGATGGCAGTTACCCCGAAGGGGTCCTTCCTCCCAGCCCTCAGTGCTGCCATCGGCTCCCTCTCTCTCGGCTCTGACTTACGCCTTGGAACCTGGCATTGCTCAAGGGGCCTCAGCCTCCCCACCCAACCCTGGTTACCTGGTGGGCACTCCAGAAGACTAAAGCAGAGGGTTTTATAGACGTCCTCAGCTCAGGAATGAGCCTGCATAGGACTTGGACCGCGTGGCACAGTAGGTAAAGACTGCCTCGTGGACAGTGATTGCTGAAGCAGAGGTGTGTGAGAGAATGCTCAGGAAAAGGCGGTCTCAAGGGGTCAGTAGACCCCAGTTGGGAAGAGATCGCAGAGGAAGGCTGAGTGGATTCCTGAATGTGGAGAGCTAGCTGCGCCTTGGTGGGAGCGTTGGGAGGGTTTGCTGTGTTCTGCATTTCTGTGGCTCCATGTGCTCCTGGAAAGGCGTGTGTACCTGTCATCCCATGGTGGTCGCATTTGCATCCAACCCGAGGTCACCAGCAGTGCAGCCAGGCTTTGATCCCTGACCTCTGCCTCCTGGGGGTCAAACCTGATGCTCAGAGGGGATCCCGGAGCCGTGCTCAGGCCTCCTCTTGTCTTAAGCACATGACTCCTGATCCTGAACCCTAAGCATGTGACCCCTGATCCTGAACTCCTTTAGCTACTGCGCCTTTCAAATCTCTGAATCAAATACAAATGTAACATTAAAAAAATCCTGTCAGCTACCAGAATGAACATTACCGCTCTATGAGAAGGTGACTGGAAGTTTAGCACACACACCCCAGTCCTCCAAGATGACCACTGAGAAGGTCCTAAGGGAGAAAAGTTTCTGGAGTGGGCTATCTAACAGGATTAGGGTCAAAGATGCTAAGGACTCCACCCACCATCCCCATAGTAATGAACAGTGATGGAGACATAAACTGTGAAGAGGGGTGTGTAAACCCTCACCACTGGACACCCCAATTAAGTGCTGCTAAACAGAGCTGTGACCCTGACTATGGGACTTCCGGACAATTTGAAAAGCCAAGAAATAGAATGAAGTTTGTTTAGTCATAAGAGACAAAATGATGGGAGAGAAAGATGTGTTGTGGGATCCAGAGGCCTAGTCAGGTGCCATGAAAACCCAGAGCTCCTGAGTCTGGGCTTGTCCCCTGCAGTAACAGAGTCACTGCCTGGACATCAGATGCAGAGCCTCATCCTGTGGTGGTCTGAGTTACAGCCATGCAGGGAGTCTATTATTAGTGTAAAGAGCTTGCTTGGGGGACACAGGGCTGTCCCTGTCATGTCATGACATGTCCCTGTCATGTCTTACATGAGGACATGTGAGAGGAGAAAGCTGGAGAGAGATGCCCCCCACCCACAGTGGCGTCCACCTGCCTTGAACAAAGTGTTCAGTGGTGGGGATGGAGGTACAGGCTGGCTCAGCGGCAGCCTTCCGTTCCCAATGCCAATGTGGCTATGGCTACTGTTGAGTGCCCAGTCAGCCGTGAGCAGAGGCCAGCACTAAACGGTGCTACAACAGCATCTTTCATCCTAGAAGGGACAGTTGTTTGACTCTAACTGAAATAAACACTGGATTTGCTTCACGTCCCTTGCATAGTTAATGTTCCTGCTAAAACTACCACTTGTCCACTACCATATTATTCCACACAGCACCACCTCTGACCAAAACACTCACTTCACAGCCAAAGAAGTCTTCCAGTGAGCCCATGCTCATAGAATTCTCAGGTCTTGCCTTGTTCCTCGCTGTCCCAAGGGCTATCTTAATAGAACTGTGGACTGTCCTTTCGGTGATGTGGCTACAAGACCATCTAGACCTTACGGGGCTAAGTCAAGGTTCTCCAGAAACCTGCATTTGCTCTGGGTCAGCATGGGACAGATGCTGAGGTTTCTGCTAAGCCAGACCCCTCCCATCCAGGAATTAAAGGGTGAAGTGGCAGTGGCACCACTGTGTACCCCCTCCCCTTAGAGAAACTGCTCTCTGTCCGGTTGTGGTGGTACATGCCTGTGATCGCAGCACTGGAAGGTGGGAGGGTCGGGAGTTGGTCAGCCTAGCCAGATGAATAGTCAAGCCCGTGCTACAAGATCCTATCTCAGAAAAGAAAACAAGGAGCTGAAGAGGTGGCTCGGCATTAGGAGTGTGTTCCATTCTTCCAGAGGACCCAAGCTCTGTTCCCAGCACCCACACTAGCAGCTTAACAACAGCTTATAATTGCAGCTCCAAGGAATCCCACGCCCTCTTCTGGCCTCTGCAGGTATTTGCACTCATATGCACAGGCACACGTATACATAGAATTTTTTTCTTAAATAAAATATTTTAAAATCTTTTTAAAAGAAAACTCTTGCTTCCTGTTTCTGTTATTCTGTGCCCTGCTGACCTGGTGGCCTCAGATGCAAAACCAAGGATGTCTACCAGGACACACAAGAGTCCATTGAGCTGACAGTAAAGGCTGCCACACAGCATTTGGGCTTCTTGAGCTTGAGAGGAGCATGAAGTGGTCTGGGTTGATCAATCCAATGGCCGTGGCCACCCACCAACATAGGCTTGCACCATCTATACCTTTGAATGCCTAATGAGAGCCAGAGGGAAAAGCAGAAGTGATTCACTCACTCCTGGGCTGGCGTATCTACCCGATTTCCTGCCCTAAAGATGCTCCTGCTCCTGGTTCTCAGGCCTTCAAACCCAGACCAATACTTACGCCATTGCTCTGCCTCCTCCGCCTTCCCCATGCATATAGTCTTGGGTCTTCAGACTGAGACTGAATTAGCTCCCCTGGGCCTCCCTCCAGGAAGCAAATGAGTGTGGTAGAACTCCTCCACCTCAATAATTGTGTGGTTCCCCACCCTTACTTCCCCCTACATGTGTGTGCATGCGTCAAAGAGACAGTGGAAGTTAACTATACATGGTTATGTAGACAAGTACAAGACCATCCTCTGCATGGGCAACTGCCATCATCAGGAATTCAGCTGCTGCCACTCTCAAATGATCACCCAGCTGGGCTTCTTGTCCGTTTACTTCCCTCACAGACAGGCGGAGAGGTCATGGGACCCTCACCCGAGTGTCCATCCGCTCCATGTCACATGGCCTTGGGAAGGGGTAGAGTATATAGGTAGGGTTCGGGGAGGTGGGGCTCCATGGATGCAGCTGTGGAAGAGCCGTCATCCCCGATGGGTAAAGACCAAAGACCTTCAAGTATGGCACCCTGTGGGAGGAGCACCCTCTCTGCTGTAACTCCTCACCAATGCTCTGTGAGGAGGCCCAATAAACTCACAGGGTGAGCTCTAGTAGACGCACACCTTGCTTTGTTGTTGGTACCTTAAGAGGAAGCATAGGCATTGCTTACATCTTCCCCGGTGGAAGGACTTTTTCGCGGCAAGGGATTGTCTACATATGTGTACAGATAAATCTCTCTCATTGATGACATTTATCAATTATAATCTATCTCCTATCAGTTAAATAACTCCTCATTCTGTTTCTCTTGAGCATCTAAAGTCACAGAGATCTCGTTTCCAGATTAACAGCCCACCTTCCTACTCCCTAGCCTAGACCGGTGGTTCTCAACCTGTGGATCACGACCCCTTTGGGGGCCAAATGACCCTTTCACAAGGGTCTCCTAAGACCATCTGCATAACAGATATTTACATTATGATTTGTAACAGTAGCAAAATTACAGTTATGAAGTAGCAACAAAAATAATTGTATGGTTGGGGGTCCCCACAACATGAGGAACCGTATTAAAGGGTTGCAGTATCAGGTTGAGAACCACTTGCCTAGACAGTGTCTAGTGGTGAACTTATGCCCAAGGTAAGTGCTGTGTGCGCGCAGTCTGCCCAGGACTTGGCTCAGCTGTGCAGGGAGGTGGCCCAGGTGAAAGCCCTGCTCACCACAGCCCTTGCCTGGCCCCCTCGGGTCTCAGGTCCCCTATTTGCTATAGTTCCCCACTCCCAACAGGCTGGATTCTTCCCTGGCCTCTATGTTTGTGTCATACCAGGGTGTAGCAAGAGAATGAACTTTTTGCTCTGCCAGTGCAGATGGAGCACGTGGTGTGCCCAGCAGCCTGCACTGATGCTGTGTTACCAGGAGCCCGCACGGAGCACTTCATCTCTGTTTGAATGGCTGCTGGTGATAAGACTAAGCAAACATCCTGCAGGCCATCCAGGCTGGACCATGACTCCGAGGACAACGATGTTCTCGGTACCAGCAGCCTCTACCCAGGAAGTTCCCAGGGGGTAAGGAGAAGCCTGTGCCAATTATCAGCACTGCCTTAGAGGGAGTCTAGAAATAGAGCATGATTGGACAAGTCATCTCCATTTCACAGAGAGTGGAATGTCCCAGTGTCCCCAGGGGTTATACTCATCACAGCCACAGACACAGCTGCCATCTCTTCACCATCCCAGGCCTTCATGTGAACATACAGTGCCCCTCGCAGTGTCTACCCTCTCCCCGTAGCTGGGTCCTTTTCTATTTTTATTTTGTGGGAGCCCCTCCCTCCAAGCAGCACATGCCCAGCCCAATAATTACTTCCCAGCACCCCGCTGTCACATTGCTCATCCACTGCTGCTGCTGTAGCCCTTGGGGGTGGGCTAGCTGTTGAGGGGACTTAGGGAGCCTCCCCAGCCCATCCTCAACCTGGTAGCCACGTGAGTGAGTAGTTAGGAAGAGAGTGCCAAGAAGCTCTGGGCATCTGGACTGCCTGTTGGTGAGGCTGGGGAATGGCTAAGTTGGTAAAGTGCTTGTTCACCTTGTAAGCATGAGGACCTGGGCTTGGATCCTCAGAAGTACAGCTATGTGTACCGATAATCTCAGCACTGGGAAGGCAGAGACCCAAGGATCCCAGGGGCTTGTTGGCCAGCCAGTCTAGCTGCATGCGTGGTCTTCAGGCTCAGTGAGACCTGTCTCTAGAAGAAGGGCAGAGGGGAAGACACCTGATGGCCACCTCTGGGCTCTGCACTCATGCATGTGCATAAACACCCTGCACATCACAAATAGGCACGTGCACACCTACAGTGCTGTTGATGAGATGTCATTGTCAGACCGCCTTTTTTTTCTCGAGATGTTTTCCTTTATTTCTTTGAACTTAAACATTTTAAAATTATTGTGTTTTATGTATGCATACATGTGAATGTGAATGTTCATGTGCCACAATGTGTATGTGGAGGTCAGAGAACAACTCTCAGGAGTTGATCCTCTCCACCATGGAACCTGGAATCCAACTCAGATCTTTCTCTTTCTCCTTGCTCGGGGAAGGTCAGCAAGAAGCGGCCTCCCAGGGTCCTTTTCCAAGCGTGCGCACAGCTTAGGTTCCTAGAACCGTGGTGGAGCTTTGGAAAGCACATGCGCCCCTCTCATTTTGTCCATTTTTCCTTTTAGCTTCTGGTTTTTTACATATGAATGCGGTGTGTGTATGTGTGTGTTTGAATATGGGGGGTGCGGGCACACATGTGACTGAGCGTGGTACCTGTGCCCCTGGATATGTAGAGGCCAGAAGGTAATGACATAGGTCAGTAGCTTTCTACCTTGTATATTGGAGCAAAGTCTCCCAATTGAATCTAGATCAGCAGTTCTCAACCTGTGGGTCATGACTCCTTTAGGGGTCAAATGTCCCTTTCACAGGGGACGCCTGAGACCATCTGCATATCAGTTATTTACATTACAATTCATAACAGTAGCAAAATTACGGTTTTGCAGTAACAACGAAAATAATTTCATGGCCAGGGGTCACCACAACATCAGGAACTACATTGAAGGGTCACAGCACTAGGAAGGTTGAGAGCCACTGTGCTAGAACTTGCTGTTCTGTGTATTATTAGCGGGCCAGCATGCTCCAGGGGTCCGCTGTCTCGTCCTCCTGAGTGCGGGGATTGCAGTAGACCCCTACACCCGCCCAGCACTTAGGTAGGTGTTGGGTATCTGAACTCTGGTCCTCAAGCTTGCGCAGCAAGTGCTTTTACTCACTGAACCATCTCCCCAGAACCCCCTTTTAAGCTTCTCGGTTAGCCTAATATCTGCTCTGTCAGACTTCCCCGATAGCCGTGAAATTGGGCCACTTCAAAATAATTTTAACAAAGTTCCCTTGAGGAATACTGTCAATCTTCAAGTTGGGTCAAGTAAAGGCAACCTTGCAAGTAGGGTTTCTAGAGAACCACTTAACAGGTCAGCTGATAACTGTTCTCCCAAACCGAGGCTCTCTTGGCGTTCTAGCCATCCTTCCCCGTCTGGTAACTAGCTGAGCCTTGGGAGCTGAAGAAGGCAATGGACTACTAACTACAACACGGCCATAAATGAGGGAACGATTAACCGACACCAAAGACTCAAATGGACCTCAAGTGTGCCGGATTAAGTCAGACCAAAAAGGGAACATGTTGAGTAGTCCCATTCACATAAAATTCTAGGAATGCAAACCAGTCTTTTGTTACAGAAGACTGCCTGGGACAGTTCATCCTGAAATGGAAACACAGTTTCAGGGTGAGACAAAACCCATTAAAATTAGACGAACTGCATATTTTAATAAGAGCAGTTTGTTGAACATAGTTATGTAACTTCAGGTAAAGTAACTTTTGTTAATTTTTGTTTTTTATTTTGTTTGAGACAGGGTCTCATTATTTAGCTCTGGCTGTCTTGGAAAACAATGTAGACCAGACTGGCCTCAAACTCAGATACCTGCCTGCCTTTGCTCTGCTATGCTGGGTTTAAAGGTGTGCACTACCCTGCCTGGCAAGTTAAGCTGTTTAAAAAGTTAGATCTACTGATTACTAACAACTGACTCCCCCAACCTACCCACCACAATATTCACAGCTCCAGCCTCCCTTATCCAGAGTCCACAAGATCCTGCCTTTCATTAAGACTAGGTCCCCTCTCAGGTCCCATCCCTTCTGGGTCTCTGGATCTTCTCCATGGAAAAGCTGGCCTAGCCAGTGTCTTCCATCATAACCAGCCCCTTCCTTCTCCCTGGCTAACATTACCTACTTCCTCTCCACTTAACTGGTACCTTAGAACTGTGGCCAGGACCCGACCCTGTACTCTTCCAAGACCCCATTCAGTACCCCTGTTGTACCAGAATGTTCTATATCATGGCTGGAGGTGAGAGAGCTGGGTTTTCTCTTTTAGACTCCAAAAAGCACTTTGGGAGAGCTTGGCTTAAGTACTTGCCAACCACAGCAAACTCAGCAAATGTGGAAACAGCCAGTTGGTGGGGGCCTGGCATTTAGTGGTGTGCCCATGGTTCTAATGGTCTCGAGGTTTGAGGGCACCTTGGCTTGGGAGTGGGGATCGGGGTGAGAGGGCAGGATGCCTCATGTTCTATTGTCCTTTCTGTGGCTGTGATAAAAACACTCTGAGCAAAAGCTTCTTGGGAATGGAAAGGTTTTATTTCATCTTCCAGGTCACTGTCCATCCCTGGGAGAAGTCAGGTGGGAATGCAAGCAGGAGTCTGAAGCAGGAACTGAGTTAATATTGCTTGCTGGCTTGCACACAGGCTCATGCTTAGATGTTTTTCTTATACAGCCCAGGACAACTTGCATGGGGATGGTACCACCCACAGTGGGCTGGGCCCTCCTCCATCAATTAATAAAATGATCCCTCAGACATATCTACAGACCAACCTGATAGTTGGATTTAGATTCTCTTCCCAGATGGCTCAAGGCTGTGCTAAGTTGACATCAAAGGCTAACTAGGATACATGGACAGGTTGCTCATAAGCTGGTGGCTTGGGGACCTGTTTCCTAGTTAGCAGATACTCTCTGGACATACCACCGCAGGCCTCTGGCCACAGCCT